>CAKXZU010000319.1:0-108017 GCA_936014575.1 Bombus lapidarius
ACACACTCTATCAGATTTAATGCTACATAACGTTATACGTTATATCGTAAGGCTACATAACGTTATACGGTATATCGTAATGCTACATAACGTTATACGTTATATCTTTCTGCTACATAACGTTATACGTTATAACGTATTACCATATAACGTTATATGTTACATCGTAATGCTACATAACGTTATCCGTTATATCGTAATGCTACATATCGTTATACGTTATATCGTAATGCTACATAACGTTATACGTTTAAACGTATTACCATATAACGTTATACGTTACATCGTAATGGCTAGATAACGTTATACGTCATATCGTAATGCTACATAACGTTATACGTTATATCGTAATGCCACATAACGTTATACGCTATATCGTACTGCTAGATAACGTTATTCGTTATATCGTAATGCTACATAACGGTTATACGTTGTATCGTAATGCTACATAACGTTGTACGTTATATCGTAATGCTACATAACGTTACACGTTATACCGTAATGCTACACAACGTTATACGTTATAACGTATTACCATATAACGTTATACGTTATATCGTAATGCTACATAACGTTATAGGTTATATCGTAATGCTACATAACGGTTACGTTATAACGTATTACCATAGAACGTTATACGCTATATCGTAATGCTACATAACGTTATACGTTATATCGTAATGCTACATAACGTTATACTGTATATCGTAATGCTACATAACGTTATACGTTATATCGTAATGCTACATAACGTTATACGTTGTATCGTAATGCTACATAACGTTATACGTTATATCGTAATGCTACATAACGTTATACGTTTAAACGTATTACCATATAACGTTATACGTTACATCGTAATGCTAGATAACGTTATACGTCATATCGTAATGCTACATAACGTTATACGTTATATCGTAATGCCACATAACGTTATACGCTATATCGTAATGCTACATAACGTTATACGTTATATCGTAATGCTACATAACGTTATACTGTATATCGTAATGGCTACATAACGTTATACGTTATATCTTTCTGCTACATAACGTTATACGTTATATCGTAATGCTACATAACGTTATACGTTGTATCGTAATGCTACATAACGTTATACGTTATATCGTAATGCTACATAACGTTATACGTTTAAACGTAGTACCATATAACGTTATACGTTACATCGTAATGCTAGATAACGTTATACGTCATATCGTAATGCTACATAACGTTATACGTTATATCGTAATGCCACATAACGTTATACGCTATATCGTAATGCTACATAACGTTATACGTTATATCGTAATGCTACATAACGTTATACTGTATATCGTAATGCTACATAACGTTATACGTTTATATCTTTCTGCTACATAACGTTATACGTTATATCGTAATGCTACATAACGTTATACGTTATAACGTATTACCATATAACGTTATACATTATATCGTAATGCTACATAACGTTATACGTTATATCGTAATGCTACATAACGTTATACGTTATAACGTATTACCATATAACGTTATACGTTATATCGTAATGCTACATAACGTTATAGGTTATATCTTACTGCTACATAGCGTTATACGTTATATGGTAATGCTACATAACGTTATACGTTATATCGTAATGCTACATAACGTTATACGGTATATCGTAATGCTACATAACGTTATACGTTATATCTTTGCTGCTACATAACGTTATACGTTATAACGTATTACCATATAACGGTTATATGTTACATCGTAATGCTACATAACGTTATCCGTTATATCGTAATGGCTACATATCGTTATACGTTATATCGTAACGCTACATAACGTTATACGTTTAAACGTATTACCATATAACGTTATACGTTACATCGTAATGCTAGATAACGTTATACGTCATATCGTAATGCTACATAACGGTTATACGGTTAGTATCGTAATGCCACATAACGTTATACGCTATATCGTACTGCTAGATAACGTTATTCGTTATATCGTAATGCTACATAACGTTATACGTTGTATCGTAATGCTACATAACGTTGTACGTTATATCGTAATGCTACATAACGTTACACGTTATACCGTAATGCTACACAACGTTATACGTTATAACGTATTACCATATAACGTTATACGTTATATCGTAATGCTACATAACGTTATAGGTTATATCTTACTGCTACATAACGTTATACGTTATATCGTAATGGCTACATAACGTTATACGTTATATCGTAATGCTGCACAACCTTATACGGTTATAACGTATTACCATATAACGTTATACGTTATATCGGTAATGCTACATAACGTTATACGTTGTATCGTAATGCTACATAACGTTGTACGTTATATCGTAATGCTACATAACGTTATACGTTATATCGTAATGCTGCACAACCTTATACGTTATAACGTATTACCATATAACGTTATACGTTATATCGGTAATGCTACATAACGTTATAGGTTATATCTTACTGGCTACATAACGTTATACGGTTATATCGTAATGCTACATAACGTTATACGTTATATCGTAATGCTGCACAACCTTATACGTTATAACGTATTACCATATAACGTTATACGTTATATCGTAATGCTACATAACGTTATACGTTGTATCGTAATGCTACATAACGTTATACGTTATATCGTAATGCTACATAACGTTATACGTTATATCGTAATGCTACATAACGTTATACGTTATATCGTAATGCTACATAACGTTATACGTTATAACGTATTACCATATAACGTTATAGCGTTACATCGTAATGCTACATAACGTTATACGTTATATCGTAATGCTACATAACGTTATACGTTATATGGTAATGCTACATATCGTTATACGTTATAGACGTATTACCATATAACGTTATACGTTACATCGTAATGCTACATAACGTTATACGTTATAACGTAATGCTACATAACGTTATACGTTATAACGTAATACTACATAACGTTATATGTTATAACGTAATACGATATAACGTTATACGTTATATCGTTATGCTACATAACGTTATACGTTATATCGTAATGCTACACAACGTTATACGTTATATTGGTAATGCTACATAACGTTATACGTTATATGGTAATGCTACATATCGTTATACGTTATAACGTATTACCATATAACGTTATTCGTTATAGTCGTAATGCTACATAACGTTATACGTTATATCGTAATGCTACACAACGTTATACGTTATATTGTAATGCTACATAACGTTATACGTTATATGGTAATGCTACATATCGTTTATACGTTATAACGTATTACCATATAACGTTATTCGTTATATCGTAATGCTACATAACGTTATACGTTATATCGTAATGCTACATAACGTTATACGTTATATCGTAATGCTACATAACGTTATATGTTTTATCGTAATGCCACACAACGTTATACGTTATAACGTATTACCATATAACGTTATTCGTTATATCGAAATGCTACATAACGTTATACGTTATATCGTAATGCTACATAACGTTATACGTTATAACGTATTACCATAGAACGTTATACGTTATATCGTAATGCTACATAACGTTATACGTTGTATCGTAATGCTACATAACGTTATACGTTATATCGTAATGCTACATAACGTTATACGTTATATCGTAATGCTACATAACGTTATACGTTATATCGTAATGCTACATAACGTTATTACGTTATAACGTATTACCATATAACGTTATACGTTACATCGTAATGCTACATAACGTTATACGTTATATCGTAATGCTACATAACGTTATACGTTATATGGTAATGCTACATATCGTTATACGTTATAACGTATTACCATATAACGTTATACGTTACATCGTAATGCTACATAACGGTTATACGTTATAACGTAATGCTACATAACGTTATACGTTATAACGTAATACTACATAACGTTATATGTTATAACGTAATACTATATAACGTTATACGTTATATCGTTATGCTACATAACGTTATACGTTATATCGTAATGCTACACAACGTTATACGTTATATTGTAATGCTACATAACGTTATACGTTATATGGTAATGCTACATATCGTTATACGTTATAACGTATTACCATATAACGTTATTCGTTATATCGGAAATGCTACATAACGGTATACGTTATATCGTAATGGCTACACAACGTTATACGTTATATTGTAATGCTACATAACGTTATACGTTATATGGTAATGCTACATAGCGTTATACGTTATAACGTATTACCATATAACGTTATTCGTTATATCGTAATGCTACATAACGTTTATACGTTATATCGTAATGCTACATAACGTTATACGTTATATCGTAATGCTACATAACGTTATATGTTATATCGTAATGCCACACAACGTTATACGTTATAACGTATTACCATATAACGTTATACGTTATATAGTAATGCTACATAACGTTATACGTTATATCTTACTGCTACATAACGTTATGAGTTATATCGTAATGCTACATAACGTTATACGTTATGTCGGAATGCTACATAACGTTATACGTTATATCGTAATGCTACATGACGTTATACGTTATATCGTAATGCTACATAACGTTATACGTTATATCCTAATGCTACATAACGTTATACGCTGTATCGTAATGCTACATATCGTTATACGTTTATAACGTAATACTACATAACGTTATACGTTATATTGTAATGCTACATAACGTTATAAGTTATATGGTAATGCTACATAACGTTATACGTTATAATGTATTACCATAGAACGTTATACATTATATCGTAATGCTACAAACCGTTATACGTTATATTGGTAATGCTACATAATGTTGTAAGTTATATCGTAATGCTGACATAACGTTATACGTTATATCGTAATGCTACATAACGTTATACGTTATAACGTATTACCATATAACGTTATACGTCATGTCGTAATGCTACATAACGTTATACGTTTATATCGTAATGCCACATAACGTTATACGCTATATCGTACTGCTAGATAACGTTATACGTTATATCGTTATGCTACATAACGTTATACGTTATATCGTAATGCTACATAATGTTATACGTTATATCGTAATGCTACATAACGTTATACGTTATAACGTATTACCATATAACGTTATACGTTACATCGTAATGCTACATAACGTTATACGTTATATCGTAATGCTACACAACGTTATACGTCATATTGTAATGCTACTTAACGGTTATACGTTATATGGTAATGCTACATAACGTTATACGTTATATCGTAATGCTACATAACGTTATACGTTATAACGTATTACCATATAACGTTATACGTCATGTCGTAATGCTACATAACGTTATACGTTATATCGTAATGCCACATAACGTTATACGCTATATCGTACTGCTAGATAACGTTATACGTTATATCGGTTATGCTACATAACGTTATACGTTATAGTCGTAATGCTACATAATGTTATACGTTATATCGTAATGCTACATATCGTTATACGTTATAACGTATAACCATATAACGTTATTCGTTATATGGTAATGCTACATAACGTTGTACGTTATAACGTATTACCATATAACGTTATAAGTTACATCGTAATGCTACATAACGTTATACGTCATATCGTAATGCTACATAACGTTATACGTTATATCGTAATGCTACATAACGTTATCCGCTATATCGTACTGCTGACATAACGTTATACCTTATATCGTAATTCTACATAACGTTATACGTTGTATCGTAATGCTACATAACGTTATACGTTATATCGTAATGCTACATAACGTTATACGTTATAAACGGTAATACTACATAACGTTATACGTTATAACGTAATACTACATAACGTTATAAGTTATAACGTATTACCATATAACGTTATACGTTATATCGTAATGCTACATAACGTTATTACGTTATATCGTAATGCTACATAACGTTATACGTTGTATCGTAATGCTACATAACGTTGTACGTTATATCGTAATGCTACATAACGTTATACGTTATAACGTAATACTACATAACGGTATAAGGTTATAACGTATTACCATATAACGTTATACGTTATATCGTAATGCTACATAACGTTATACGTTATATCGTAATGCGACATAACGTTATACGTTATGTCGGAATGCTACATAACGTTATACGTTATACCGTAATGCTACATGACGTTATACGTTATATCGTAATGCTACATAACGTTATACGTTATATCCTAATACTACATAACGTTATACGCTGTATCGTAATGCTACATAGCGTTATACGTTATAACGTAATACTACATAACGTTATACGTTATATTGTAATGCTACATAACGTTTATAAGTTATATGGTAATGCTACATAACGTTATACGTTATATGGTAGTTACCATATAACGTTATACATTATATCGTAATGCTACATAACGTTATACGTTATATCGTAATGCTACATAACGTTATACGTTATATCGTAATGCTACATAACGTTATTACGTTATATCGTAATGCCACACAACGTTATACGTTATAACGTATTACCATATAACGTTATACGTGATATAGTAATGCTACATAACGTCATGAGTTATATCGTAATGCTACATAACGTTATACGATATGACGTAATACTACATATCGTTATACGTTATAACGTAATACTACAAACCGTTATACGTTATATTGTAATGCTACATAATGTTGTAAGTTATATCGTAATGCTACATAACGTTATACGTTATATCGTAATGCTACATAACGTTATACGTTATAACGTATTACCATATAACGTTATACGTCATGTCGTAATGCTACATAACGTTATACGGTTATATCGTAATGCCACATAACGTTATACGCTATATCGGTACTGCTAGATAACGTTATACGTTTATATCGTTATGCTACATAACGGTTATACGTTATATCGTAATGCTACATAATGTTATACGTTATATCGTAATGCTACATAACGTTATACGTTATAACGTATTACCATATAACGTTATACGTTACATCGTAATGCTGCATAACGTTATACGTTATATCGTAATGCTACACAACGTTATACGTCATATTGTAATGCTACATAACGTTATACGTTATATGGTAATGCTACATATCGTTATACGTTTATAACGTATTACCATAGAACGTTATTCGTTATATGGTAATGCTACATAACGTTGTACGTTATAACGTATTACCATATAACGTTATACGTTACATCGTAATGCTACATAACGTTATACGTTATATCGTAATGCTACACAACGTTATACGTCATATTGTAATGCTACATAACGTTATACGTTATATGGTAATGCTACATATCGTTATACGTTATAACGTATTACCATATAACGTTATACGTTATATCGTAATGCTACATAACGTTATACGTTATATCGTAATGCTACATAACGTCAGTACGTTGTATCGTAATGCTACATAACGTTGTACGTTATATCGTAATGCTACATAACGTTATACGTTATAACGTAATACTACATAACGGTATAAGTTATAACGTATTACCATATAACGTTATACGTTATATCGTAATGCTACATAACGTTATACGGTTATATCGTAAGTGCTACATAACGTTATACGTTATGTCGGAATGCTACATAACGTTATACGTTATATCGTAATGCTACATGACGTTATACGTATATCGTAATGCTACATAACGTTATACGTTATATCCTAATACTACATAACGTTATACGCTGTATCGTAATGCTACATAGCGTTATACGGTTATAAACGTAATACTACATAACGTTATACGTTATATTGTAATGGCTACATAACGTTATAAGTTATATGGTAATGCTACATAACGTTATACGTTATAATGTATTACCATATAACGTTATACATTATATCGTAATGCTACATAACGTTATACGTTATATCGTAATGCTACATAACGTTTATACGTTATATCGTAATGCTACATAACGTTATTACGTTATATCGTAATGCCACACAACGTTATACGTTATAACGTATTACCATATAACGTTATACGTTATATAGTAATGCTACATAACGTCATGAGTTATATCGTAATGCTACATAACGTTATACGATATGACGTAATACTACATATCGTTATACGTTATAACGTAATACTACAAACCGGTATACGTTATATTGTAATGCTACATAATGTTGTAAGTTATATCGTAATGCTACATAACGTTATACGTTATATCGTAATGCTACATAACGTTATACGTTATAACGGTATTACCATATAACGTTATACGTCATGTCGTAATGCTACATAACGTTATACGTTATATCGTAATGCCACATAACGTTATACGCTATATCGTACTGCTAGATAACGTTATACGTTATATCGTTATGCTACATAACGTGTATACGTTATATCGTAATGCTACATAATGTTATAGCGTTATATCGTAATGCTACATAACGTTATACGTTATAACGTATTACCATATAACGTTATACGTTACATCGTAATGCTACATAACGTTATACGTTATAATCGTAATGCTACACAACGTTATACGTCATATTGTAATGCTACATAACGTTATACGTTATATGGTAATGCTACATATCGTTATACGTTATAACGTATTACCATATAACGTTATTCGTTATATGGTAATGCTACATAACGTTGTACGATATAACGTATTACCATATAACGTTATAAGTTACATCGTAATGCTACATAACGTTATACGTCATATCGTAATGCCACATAACGTTATACGTTATATCGTAATGCTAGATAACGTTTATACGCTATAGTCGTACTGCTACATAACGTTATACCTTATATCGTAATTCTACATAACGTTATACGTTGTATCGTAATGCTACATAACGTTATACGTTATATCGTAATGCTACATAACGTTATACGTTATAACGTAATACTACATAACGTTATACGTTATAACGTAATACTACATAACGTTATAAGTTATAACGTATTACCATATAACGTTATACGTTATATCGTAATGCTACATAACGTTATACGTTATATCGTAATGCTACATAACGTTATACGTTGTATCGTAATGCTACATAACGTTATACGTTGTATCGTAATGCTACATAACGTTATACGTTATATCGTTATGCTACATAACGTTATACGTTATATCGTAATGCTACATAATGTTATACGTTATGTCGGGAATGCTACATAACGTTATACGTTATATCGTAATGCTACATGACGTTATACGTTATATCGTAATGCTACATAACGTTATACGTTATATCCTAATGCTACATAACGTTATACGCTGTATCGTAAGGCTACATAGCGTTATACGTTATAACGTAATACTACATAACGTTATACGTTATATCGTAATGCTACATAACGTTATACGTTATATCGGTAATGCCACACAACGTTATACGTTATAACGTATTACCATATAACGTTATACGTTATATAGTAATGCTACATAACGTTATGGAGTTTATATCGTAATGCTACATAACGTTATACGATATGACGTAATACTACATATCGTTATACGTTATAACGTAATACTACAAACCGTTATACGTTATATTGTAATGCTACATAATGTTGTAAGTTAGTATCGGTAATGCTACATAACGTTATACGTTATATCGTAATGCTACATAACGTTATACGTTATAACGTATTACCATATAACGTTATACGTCATGTCGTAATGCTACATAACGTTATACGTTATATCGTAATGCCACATAACGTTATACGCTATATCGTACTGCTAGATAACGTTATACGTTATATCGTTATGCTACATAACGTTATACTTATATCGTAATGCTACATAATGGTTATACGTTATATCGTAATGCTACATAACGTTATACGTTATAACGTATTACCATATAACGTTATACGTTACATCGTAATGCTACATAACGTTATACGTTATATCGTAATGCTACACAACGTTATACGTCATATTGGTAATGCTACATAACGTTATACGTTATATGGTAATGCTACATATCGTTATACGTTATAACGTATAACCATATAACGTTATTCGTTATATGGTAAGTGCTACATAACGTTGTACGTTATAACGTATTACCATATAACGTTATAAGTTACATCGTAATGCTACATAACGTTATACGTCATATCGTAATGCTACATAACGTTATACGTTATATCGTAATGCTACATAACGTTATCCGCTATATCGTACTGCTACATAACGTTATACCTTATATCGTAATTCTACATAACGTTATACGTTGTATCGTAGTGCTACATAACGTTATACGTTATAACGTAATACTACATAACGTTATACGTTATAACGTAATACTACATAACGTTATAAGTTATAAGGTATTACCATATAACGTTATACGTTATATCGTAATGCTACATAACGTTATACGTTATATCGTAATGCTACATAACGTTATACGTTATAACGTAATACTACATAACGGTATAAGTTATAACGTATTACCATATAACGTTATACGTTATATCGTAATGCTACATAACGTTATACGTTATATCGTAATGCTACATAACGTTATACGTTATGTCGGAATGCTACATAACGTTATACGTTATATCGTAATGCTACATGACGTTATACGTTATATCGTAATGCTACATAACGTTATACGTTATATCCTAATGCTACATAACGTTATACGCTGTATCGTAATGGCTACATAGCGTTATACGTTATAACGTAATACTACATAACGTTATACGTTATATTGTAATGCTACATAACGTTATAAGTTATATGGTAATGCTACATAACGTTATACGTTATAATGTATTACCATATAACGTTATACATTATATCGTAATGCTACATAACGTTATACGTTATATCGTAATGCTACATAACGTTATACGTTATATCGTAATGCTACATAACGTTATACGTTATATCGTAATGCCACACAACGTTATACGTTATAACGTATTACCATATAACGTTATACGTTATATAGTAATGCTACATAACGTTATGAGTTATATCGTAATGCTACATAACGTTATACGATATGACGTAATACTACATATCGTTATACGTTATAACGTAATACTACAAACCGTTATACGTTATATTGTAAATGCTACATAATGTTGTAATTTATATCGTAATGCTACATAACGTTATACGTCATGTCGTAATGCTACATAACGTTATACGTTATATTCGGAATGCCACATAACGTTATACGCTATATCGTACTGCTAGATAACGTTATACGTTATATCGTTATGCTACATAACGGTTATACGTTATATCGTAATGCTAGTATGTAGCATTACGATATAACGTATAACGTTATGTAGCATAACGATATAACGTATAACGTTATCTAGCAGTACGATATAGCGTATAACGTTATGTGGCATTACGATATAACGTATAACGTTATGTAGCATTACGACATGACGTTATAACGTTATGTAGCATTACGATATAAATTACAACATTATGTAGCATTACAATATAACGTATAACGGTTTGTAGTATTACGTTATAACGTATAACGATATGTAGTATTACGTCATATCGTATAACGTTATGTAGCATTACGATATAACTCATAACGTTATGTAGCATTACTATATAACGTATAACGTTATATGGTAATACGTTATAACGTATAACGTTGTGTGGCATTACGATATAACGTATAACGTTATGTAGCATTACGATATAACGTATAACGTTATGTAGCATTACGATATAACGTATAACGTTATGTAGCATTACGATATAATGTATAACGTTATATGGTAATACATTATAACGTATAACGTTATGTAGCATTACCATATAACTTATAACGTTATGTAGCATTACAATATAACGTATAACGTTATGTAGTATTACGTTATAACGTATAACGCTATGTAGCATTACGATACAGCGTATAACGTTATGTAGCATTAGGATATAACGTATAACGTTATGTAGCATTACGATATAACGTATAACGTCATGTAGCATTACGATATAACGTAGAACGTTATGTAGCATTCCGACATAACGTATAACGTTATGTAGCATTACGATATAACGTATAACGTTATGTAGCATTACGATATAACGTATAACGTTATATGGTAATACGTTATAACTTATACCGTTATGTAGTATTACGTTATAACGTATAACGTTATGTAGCATTACGATATAACGTATAACGTTATGTAGCATTACGATATAACGTATAACGTTATATGGTAATACCTTATAACTTATAACGTTATGTAGTATTACGTTATAACGTATAACGTTATGTAGTATTACGTTATAACGTATAACGTTATGTAGCACTACGATACAACGTATAACGTTATGTAGAATTACGATATAAGGTATAACGTTATGTAGCAGTACGATATAGCGGATAACGTTATGTAGCATTACGATATAACGTATAACGTTATGTAGCATTACGATATGACGTATAACGTTATGTAGCATTACGATGTAACTTATAACGTTATATGGTAATACGTTATAACGTACAACGTTATGTAGCATTACCATATAACGAATAACGTTTATATGGTTATACGTTATAACGTATAACGATATGTAGCATTACCATATAACGTATAACGTTATGTAGCATTACAATATGACGTATAACGTTGTGTAGCATTACGATATAACGTATAACGTTATGTAGCATTACGATGTAACGTATAACGTTATATGGTAATACGTTATAACGTATAACGTTATGTAGCATTACGATATAACGTATAACATTATGTAGCATTACGATATAACGTATAACGTTATGTAGCATAACGATATAACGTATAACGTTATCTAGCAGTACGATATAGCGTATAACGTTATGTGGCATTACGATATAACGTATAACGTTATGTAGCATTACGACATGACGTATAACGTTATATGGTAATACGTTATAACGTATAACGTTATGTAGCATTACGATATAACGTATAACGTTATGTAGCATTACGATATAACTTACAACATTATGTAGCATTACAATATAACGTATAACGGTTTGTAGTATTACGTTATAACGTATAACGATATGTAGTATTACGTCATATCGTATAACGTTATGTAGCATTACGATATAACTCATAACGTTATGTAGCATTACTATATAACGTATAACGTTATATGGTAATACGTTATAACGTATAACGTTGTGTGGCATTACGATATAACGTATAACGTTATGTAGCATTACGATATAACGTATAACGTTATGTAGTATTACGTTATAACGTATAACGCTATTGTAGCATTACGATACAGCGTATAACGTTATGTAGCATTAGGATATAACGTATAACGTTATGTAGCATTACGATATAACGTATAACGTCATGTAGCATTACGATATAACGTATAACGTTATGTAGCATTCCGACATAACGTATAACATTATGTAGCATTACGATATAACGTATAACGTTATGTAGCATAACGATATAACGTATAACGTTATGTAGCATTACGATACAACGTATAACGTTATGTAGCATTACGATACAACGTATAACGTTATGTAGCATTACGATATAACGTATAACGTTATGTAGCATTACGATATAACGTATAACGTTATATGGTAATACGTTATAACTTATAACGTTATGTAGTATTACGTTATAACGTAGAACGTTATGTAGTATTACGTTATAACGTATAACGTTATGTAGCATTACGATATAACGTATAACGTTATGTAGCATTACGATACAACGTATAACGTTATGTAGAATTACGATATAAGGTATAACGTTATGTAGCAGTACGATATAGCGTATAACGTTATCTAGCATTACGATATAACGTATAACGTTATGTGGCATTACGATATGACGTATAACGTTATGTAGCATTACGATGTAACTTATAACGTTATATGGTAATACGTTATATCGTACAACGTTATGTAGCATTACCATATAACGAATAACGTTATATGGTAATACGTTATAACGTATAACGATATGTAGCATTACCATATAACGTATAACGTTATGTAGCATTACAATATGACGTATAACGTTGTGTAGCATTACGATATAACGTATAACGTTATGTAGCATTACGATGTAACGTATAACGTTATATGGGTAATACGTTATAACGTATAACGTTATGTAGCATTACGATATAACGTATAACATTATGTAGCATTACGATATAACGTATAACGTTATGTAGCATAACGATATAACGTATAACGTTATCTAGCAGTACGATATAGCGTATAACGTTATGTGGCATTACGATATAACGTATAACGTTATGTAGCATTACGACATGACGTATAACGTTATATGGTAATACGTTATAACGTATAACGTTATGTAGCATTACGATATAACGTATAACGTTATGTAGCATTACGATATAACTTACAACATTATGTAGCATTACAATATACGTATAACGGTTTGTAGTATTACGTTATAACGTATAACGATATGTAGTATTACGTCATATCGTATAACGTTATGTAGGCATTACGATATAACTCATGACGTTATGTAGCATTACTATATAACGTATAACGTTATATGGTAATACGTTATAACGTATAACGTTGTGTGGCATTACGATATAACGTATAACGTTATGTAGCATTACGATATAACGTATAACGTTATGTAGCATTACGATATAACGTATAACGTTATGTAGCATTACGATATAATGTATAACGTTATATGGTAATACATTATAACGTATAACGTTATGTAGCATTACCATATAACTTATAACGTTATGTAGCATTACAATATAACGTATAACGTTATGTAGTATTACGTTATAACGTATAACGCTATGTAGCATTACGATACAGCGTATAACGTTATGTAGTATTAGGATATAACGTATAACGTTATGTAGCATTACGATATAACGTATAACGTCATGTAGCATTACGATATAACGTATAACGTTATGTAGCATTCCGACATAACGTATAACGTTATGTAGCATTACGATATAACGTATAACGTTATGTAGCATTACGATATAACGTATAACGTTATATGGTAATACGTTATAACTTATACCGTTATGTAGTATTACGTTATAACGTATAACGTTATGTAGCATTACGATATAACGTACAACGTTATGTAGCATTACGATACAACGTATGACGTTATGTAGCATTACGATATAACGTATAACGTTATGTAGCATTACGATATAACGTATAACGTTATATGGTAATACGTTATAACGTATAACGCTATGTAGCATTACCATATAACGTATAACGTTATGTAGCATTACAATATGACGTATAACGTTGTGTAGCATTACGATATAACGTATAACGTTATGTAGCATTACGATGTAACGTATAACGTTATATGGTAATACGTTATAACGTACAACGTTATGTAGCATTACCATATAACGAATAACGTTATATGGTAATACGTTATAACGTATAACGATATGTAGCATTACCATATAACGTATAACGTTATGTAGCATTACAATATGACGTATAACGTTGTGTAGCATTACGATATAACGTATAACGTTATGCAGCATTACGATGTAACGTATAACGTTATATGGTAATACGTTATAACGTATAACGTTATGTAGCATTACGATATAACGTATAACATTATGTAGCATTACGATATAACGTATAACGTTATGTAGCATAACGATATAACGTATAACGTTATCTAGCAGTACGATATAGCGTATAACGTTATGTGGCATTACGATATAACGTATAACGTTATGTAGCATTACGACATGACGTATAACGTTATATGGTAATACGTTATAACGTATAACGTTATGTAGCATTACGATATAACGTATAACGTTATGTAGCATTACGATATAACTTACAACATTATGTAGCATTACAATATAACGTATAACGGTTTGTAGTATTACGTTATAACGTATAACGATATGTAGTATTACGTCATATCGTATAACGTTATGTAGCATTACGATATAACTCATGACGTTATGTAGCATTACTATATAACGTATAACGTTATATGGTAATACGTTATAACGTATAACGTTGTGTGGCATTACGATATAACGTATAACGTTATGTAGCATTACGATATAACGTATAACGTTATGTAGCATTACGATATAACGTATAACGTTATGTAGCATTACGATATAATGTATAACGTTATATGGTAATACATTATAACGTATAACGTTATGTAGCATTACCATATAACTTATAACGTTATGTAGCATTACAATATAACGTATAACGTTATGTAGTATTACGTTATAACGTATAACGCTATGTAGCATTACGATACAGCGTATAACGTTATGTAGTATTAGGATATAACGTATAACGTTATGTAGCATTACGATATAACGTATAACGTCATGTAGCATTACGGTATAACGTATAACGTTATGTAGCATTCCGACATAACGTATAACGTTATGTAGCATTACGATATAACGTATAACGTTATGTAGCATTACGATATAACGTATAACGTTATATGGTAATACGTTATAACTTATACCGTTATGTAGTATTACGTTATAACGTATAACGTTATGTAGCATTACGATATAACGTACAACGTTATGTAGCATTACGATACAACGTATAACGTTATGTAGCATTACGATATAACGTATAACGTTATGTAGCATTACGATATAACGTATAACGTTATATGGTAATACGTTATAACTTATAACGTTATGTAGTATTACGTTATAACGTATAACGTTATGTAGTATTACGTTATAACGTATAACGTTATGTAGCATTACGATATAACGTATAACGTTATGTAGCATTACGATACAACGTATAACGTTATGTAGAATTACGATATAAGGTATAACGTTATGTAGCAGTACGATATAGCGGATAACGTTATGTAGCATTACGATATAACGTATAACGTTATGTAGCATTACGATATGACGTATAACGTTATGTAGCATTACGATGTAACTTATAACGTTATATGGTAATACGTTATAACGTACAACGTTATGTAGCATTACCATATAACGAATAACGTTATATGGTTATACGTTATAACGTATAACGATATGTAGCATTACGATATAACGTATAACATTATGTAGCATTACGATATAACGTATAACGTTATGTAGCATAACGATATAACGTATAACGTTATCTAGCAGTACGATATAGCGTATAACGTTATGTGGCATTACGATATAACGTATAACGTTATGTAGCATTACGACATGACGTATAACGTTATATGGTAATACGTTATAACGTATAACGTTATGTAGCATTACGATATAACGTATAACGTTATGTAGCATTACCATATAACGTATAACGTTATGTAGCATTACAATATGACGTATAACGTTGTGTAGCATTACGATATAACGTATAACGTTATGTAGCATTACGATGTAACGTATAACGTTATATGGTAATACGTTATAACGTATAACGTTATGTAGCATTACGATATAACGTATAACATTATGTAGCATTACGATATAACGTATAACGTTATGTAGCATAACGATATAACGTATAACGTTATCTAGCAGTACGATATAGCGTATAACGTTATGTGGCATTACGATATAACGTATAACGTTATGTAGCATTACGACATGACGTATAACGTTATATGGTAATACGTTATAACGTATAACGTTATGTAGCATTACGATATAACGTATAACGTTATGTAGCATTACGATATAACTTACAACATTATGTAGCATTACAATATAACGTATAACGGTTTGTAGCATTACGATATAATGTATAACGTTATATGGTAATACATTATAACGTATAACGTTATGTAGCATTACCATATAACTTATAACGTTATGTAGCATTACAATATAACGTATAACGTTATGTAGTATTACGTTATAACGTATAACGATATGTAGCATTACGATACAGCGTATAACGTTATGTAGCATTAGGATATAACGTATAACGTTATGTAGCATTACGATATAACGTATAACGTCATGTAGCATTACGATATAACGTATAACGTTATGTAGCATTCCGACATAACGTATAACGTTATGTAGCATTACGATATAACTCATAACGTTATGTAGCAGTAAGATATAACGTATAACGTTATGTAGCATTACTATATAACGTATAACGTTATATGGTAATACGTTATAACGTATAACGTTGTGTGGCATTACGATATAACATATAACGTTATGTAGCATTACGATATAACGTATAACGTTATGTAGCATTACGATATAACGTATAACGTTATGTAGCATTACGATATAACGAATAACGTTATATGGTAATACGTTATAACGTATAACGATATGTAGCATTACCATATAACGTATAACGTTATGTAGCATTACAATATAACGTATAACGTTGTGTAGCATTACGATATAACGTATAACGTTATGTAGCATTTCGATATAACGAATAACGTTATATGGTAATACGTTATAACGTATAACGATATGTAGCATTACCATATAACGTATAACGTTATGTAGCATTACAATATAACGTATAACGTTGTGTAGCATTACGATATAACGTATAACGTTATGTAGCATAACGATATAACGTATAACGTTATATAGTATTACGTTATAACATATAACGTTATGTAGTATTACGTTATAACGTATAACGTTATGTAGCATTACGTTATAACGTATAACGTTATGTAGCATTACGATGTAACGTATAACGTTATATGGTAATACGTTATAACGTATAACGATATGTAGCATTACCATATAACGTATAACGTTATGTAGCATTACGATATAACGTATAACGTTATGTAGCATTACGATGTAACGTATAACGTTATATGGTAATACGTTATAACGTATAACGTTATGTAGCATTACGATATAACGTATAACGTTATGTAGCATTACGATATAACGTATAACGTTATGTAGCATTACGATATAACGTATAACGTTATGTAGCATTACGATACAACGTATAACGTTATGTAGCATTACGATATAACGTATAACGTTATATGGTAATACGTTATAACGTATAACGTTATGTAGCATTACGATATAACGTATAACGTTATGTAGCATTTCGATATAACGAATAACGTTATATGGTAATACGTTATAACGTATAACGTTGTGTGGCATTACGATATAACATATAACGTTATGTAGCATTACGATATAACGTATAACGTTATGTAGCATTACGATATAACGTATAACGTTATGTAGCATTACGATATAACGAATAACGTTATATGGTAATACGTTATAACGTATAACGATATGTAGCATTACCATATAACGTATAACGTTATGTAGCATTACAATATAACGTATAACGTTGTGTAGCATTACGATATAACGTATAACGTTATGTAGCATTACGATATAACGAATAACGTTATATGGTAATACGTTATAACGTATAACGATATGTAGCATTACCATATAACGTATAACGTTATGTAGCATTACAATATAACGTATAACGTTGTGTAGCATTACGATATAACGTATAACGTTATGTAGCATAACGATATAACGTATAACGTTATATAGTATTACGTTATAACATATAACGTTATGTAGTATTACGTTATAACGTATAACGTTATGTAGCATTACGTTATAACGTATAACGTTATGTAGCATTACGATGTAACGTATAACGTTATATGGTAATACGTTATAACGTATAACGATATGTAGCATTACCATATAACGTATAACGTTATGTAGCATTACGATATAACGTATAACGTTATGTAGCATTACGATGTAACGTATAACGTTATATGGTAATACGTTATAACGTATAACGTTATGTAGCATTACGATATAACGTATAACGTTATGTAGCATTACGATATAACGTATAACGTTATGTAGCATTACGATATAACGTATAACGTTATGTAGCATTACGATACAACGTATAACGTTATGTAGCATTACGATATAACGTATAACGTTATATGGTAATACGTTATAACGTATAAGGTTGTGCAGCATTACGATATAACGTATAACGTTATGTAGCATTACGATATAACGTATAACGTTATGTAGCAGTAAGATATAACCTATAACGTTATGTAGCATTACGATATAACGTATAACGTTATATGGTAATACGTTATAACGTATAAGGTTGTGCAGCATTACGATATAACGTATAACGTTATGTAGCATTACGATATAACGTACAACGTTATGTAGCATTACGATACAACGTATAACGTTATGTAGCATTACGATATAACGTATAACGTTATATGGTAATACGTTATAACGTATAAGGTTGTGCAGCATTACGATATAACGTATAACGTTATGTAGCATTACGATATAACGTATAACGTTATGTAGCAGTAAGATATAACCTATAACGTTATGTAGCATTACGATATAACGTATAACGTTATATGGTAATACGTTATAACGTATAACGTTGTGTAGCATTACGGTATAACGTGTAACGTTATGTAGCATTACGATATAACGTACAACGTTATGTAGCATTACGATACAACGTATAACGTTATGTAGCATTACGATATAACGAATAACGTTATCTAGCAGTACGATATAGCGTATAACGTTATGTGGCATTACGATATAACGTATAACGTTATGTAGCATTACGATATGACGTATAACGTTATCTAGCATTACGATGTAACGTATAACGTTATATGGTAATACGTTTAAACGTATAACGTTATGTAGCGTTACGATATAACGTATAACGATATGTAGCATTACGATATAACGGATAACGTTATGTAGCATTACGATGTAACATATAACGTTATATGGTAATACGTTATAACGTATAACGTTATGTAGCAGAAAGATATAACGTATAACGTTATGTAGCATTACGATATACCGTATAACGTTATGTAGCATTACGATATAACGTATAACGTTATGTAGCATTACCATATAACGTATAACGCTATGTAGCAGTAAGATATAACCTATAACGTTATGTAGCATTACGATATAACGTATAACGTTATATGGTAATACGTTATAACGTATAACGTTATGTAGCATTACGATATAACGTATAACGTTATGTAGCATTACGATATAATGTATAACGTTATATGGTAATACGTTATAACGTATAACGTTATGTAGCATTACGATATAACGTATAACGTTATGTAGCAGAAAGATATAACGTATAAACGTTATGTAGCATTACGATATACAGTATAACGTTATGTAGCATTACGATATAACGTATAACGTTATGTAGCATTACGATATAGCGTATAACGTTATGTGGCATTACGATATAACGTATAACGTTATGTAGCATTACGATATGACGTATAACGTTATCTAGCATTACGATGTAACGTATAACGTTATATGGTAATACGTTTAAACGTATAACGTTATGTAGCATTACGATATAACGTATAACGTTATGTAGCATTACGATACAACGTATAACGTTATGTAGCATTACGATATAACGTATAACGTTATGTAGCAGAAAGATATAACGTATAACGTTATGTAGCATTACGATATACAGTATAACGTTATGTAGCATTACGATATAACGTATAACGTTATGTAGCATTACGATATAGCGTATAACGTTATGTGGCATTACGATATAACGTATAACGTTATGTAGCATTACGATATGACGTATAACGTTATCTAGCATTACGATGTAACGTATAACGTTATATGGTAATACGTTTAAACGTATAACGTTATGTAGCATTACGATATAACGTATAACGTTATGTAGCATTACGATACAACGTATAACGTTATGTAGCATTACGATATAACGTATAACGTTATGTAGCATTACGATATACAGTATAACGTTATGTAGCATTACGATATAACGTATAACGTTATGTAGCATTACGATATAGCGTATAACGTTATATGGTAATACGTTATAACGTATAACGTTATGTAGCATTACGATATAACCTATAACGTTATGTAGCATTACGATATAACGTATAACGTTATATGGTAATACGTTATAACGTATAACGTTGTGTAGCATTACGGTATAACGTGTAACGTTATGTAGCATTACGATATAACGTACAACGTTATGTAGCATTACGATACAACGTATAACGTTATGTAGCATTACGATATAACGAATAACGTTATCTAGCAGTACGATATAGCGTATAACGTTATGTGGCATTACGATATAACGTATAACGTTATGTAGCATTACGATATGACGTATAACGTTATCTAGCATTACGATGTAACGTATAACGTTATATGGTAATACGTTTAAACGTATAACGTTATGTAGCATTACGATATAACGTATAACGATATGTAGCATTACGATATAACGGATAACGTTATGTAGCATTACGATGTAACATATAACGTTATATGGTAATACGTTATAACGTATAACGTTATGTAGCAGAAAGATATAACGTATAACGTTATGTAGCATTACGATATACCGTATAACGTTATGTAGCATTACGATATAACGTATAACGTTATGTAGCATTACCATATAACGTATAACGCTATGTAGCAGTAAGATATAACCTATAACGTTATGTAGCATTACGATATAACGTATAACGTTATATGGTAATACGTTATAACGTATAACGTTATGTAGCATTACGATATAACGTATAACGTTATGTAGCATTACGATATAATGTATAACGTTATATGGTAATACGTTATAACGTATAACGTTATGTAGCATTACGATATAACGTATAACGTTATGTAGCAGAAAGATATAACGTATAACGTTATGTAGCATTACGATATACAGTATAACGTTATGTAGCATTACGATATAACGTATAACGTTATGTAGCATTACGATATAGCGTATAACGTTATGTGGCATTACGATATAACGTATAACGTTATGTAGCATTACGATATGACGTATAACGTTATCTAGCATTACGATGTAACGTATAACGTTATATGGTAATACGTTTAAACGTATAACGTTATGTAGCATTACGATATAACGTATAACGTTATGTAGCATTACGATACAACGTATAACGTTATGTAGCATTACGATATAACGTATAACGTTATGTAGCATTACGATATAATGTATAACGTTATGTAGCATAACGATATAACGTATAACGTTATATAGTATTTCGTTATAACGTATAACGTTATGTAGCATTACGATATAACGTATAACGTTATGTAGCATTACGATATAACGGATAACGTTATGTAGCATTACGATGTAACATATAACGTTTTATGGTAATACGTTATAACGTATAACGTTATGTAGCATTACGATATAACGTACAACGTTATGTGGCATTACGATACAACGTATAACGTTATGTAGCATTACGATATAACGTATAACGTTATGTAGCATTACGATATAATGTATAACGTTATGTAGCATAACGATATAACGTATAACGTTATATGGTATTACGTTATAACGTATAACGTTATGTAGTATTACGTTATAACGTATAACGTTATGTAGCATTACGATATAACGTATAACGTTATGTAGCATTACGATATAACGTATAACATTATGTAGCATTACGATATAACGAATAACGGTATATGGTAATACGATATAACGTATAACGATATGTAGCATTACCATATAACGTATAACGTTATGTAGCATTACCATATAACGTATAACGTTTTGTAGCATTACGATATAACGTACAACGTTATGTAGCATTACGATACAACGTATAACGTTATGTAGCATTACGATATAACGTATTACGTTATCTAGCAGTACGATATAGCGTATAACGTTATGTGGCATTACCATATAACGAATAACGTTATATGGTAATACGTTATAACGTATAACGATATGTAGCATTACGATATAACGTACAACGTTATGTAGCATTACGATATAACGTACAACGTTATGTAGCATTACGATACAACGTATAACGTTATGTAGCATTACGATATAACGTATAACGTTATGTAGCATTACGATATAATGTATAACGTTATGTAGCATAACGATATAACGTATAACGTTATATGGTATTACGTTATAACGTATAACGTTATGTAGTATTACGATATAACGTATAACGTTATGTAGCATTACGATGTAACATATAACGTTATATGGTAATACGTTATAACGTATAACGTTATGTAGCAGAAAGATATAATGTATAACGTTATGTAGCATTACGATATAACGTATAACGTTATGTAGCATTACGATATAATGTATAACGTTATGTAGCATAACGATATAACGTATAACGTTATATGGTATTACGTTATAACGTATAACGTTATGTAGTATTACGTTATAACGTATAACGTTATGTAGCATTACGATATAACGTATAACGTTATGTAGCATTACGATATAACGTATAACATTATGTAGCATTACGATATAACGAATAACGTTATATAGTATTACGTTATAACATATAACGTTATGCAGTATTACGTTATAACGTATAACGTTATGTAGCATTACGTTATAACGTATAACGTTATGTAGCATTACGATGTAACGTATAACGTTATATGGTAATACGTTATAACGTATAACGATATGTAGCATTACCATATAACGTATAACGTTATGTAGCATTACGATATAACGTATAACGTTATGTAGCATTACGATGTAACGTATAACGTTATATGGTAATACGTTATAACGTATAACGTTATGTAGCATTACGATATAACGTATAACGTTATGTAGCATTACGATATAACGTATAACGTTATGTAGCATTACGATATAACGTATAACGTTATGTAGCATTACGATATAACGTATAACGTTATGTAGCATTACGATGTAACATATAACGTTATATGGTAATACGTTATAACGTATAACGTTATGTAGCAGAAAGATATAATGTATAACGTTATGTAGCATTACGATATACAGTATAACGTTATGTAGCATTACGATATAACGTATAACGTTATGTAGCATTACCATATAACGTATAACGTTATGTAGCAGTAAGATATAACCTATAACGTTATGTAGCATTACGATATAACGTATAACGTTATGTAGCATTACGATATAACGTATAACGTTATGTAGCATTACGATATAACGTACAACGTTATGTAGCATTACGATACAACGTATAACGTTATGTAGCATTACGATATAACGTATAACGTTATGTAGCATTACGATATAATGTATAACGTTATGTAGCATAACGATATAACGTATAACGTTATATGGTATTACGTTATAACGTATAACGTTATGTAGTATTACGTTATAACGTATAACGTTATGTAGCATTACGATATAACGTATAACGTTATGTAGCATTACGATATAACGTATAACATTATGTAGCATTACGATATAACGAATAACGTTATATGGTAATACGATATAACGTATAACGATATGTAGCATTACCATATAACGTATAACGTTATGTAGCATTACAATATAACGTCTAACGTTTTGTAGCATTACGATATAACGTACAACGTTATGTAGCATTACGATACAACGTATAACGTTATGTAGCATTACGATATAACGTATAACGTTATCTAGCAGTACGATATAGCGTACAACGTTATGTAGCATTACGATACAACGTATAACGTTATGTAGCATTACGATATAACGTATAACGTTATGTAGCATTACGTTATAACGTATAACGTTATGTAGCATTACGATGTAACGTATAAAGTTATATGGTAATACGTTATAACGTATAACGTTATGTAGCATTACGATATAACGTATAACGTTATGTAGCATTACGATATAACGTATAACGTTATGTAGCATTACGATATAACGTATAACGTTATGTAGCATTACGATGTAACGTATAACGTTATATGGTAATACGTTATAACGAATAAGGTTTTGCAGCATTACGATATAACGTATAACGTTATGTAGCATTACGATATAACGTATAACGTTATGTTGCATTACGATATAACGTATAACGTTATGTAGCAGTAAGATATAACCTATAACGTTATGTAGCATTACGATATAACGTATAACGTTATATGGTAATACGTTATAACGCATAACGTTATGTAGCATTACTATATAACGTATAACGTTATGTAGCATTACGATATAACGTACAACGTTATGTAGCATTACGATACAACGTATAACGTTATGTAGCATTACGATATAACGTATAACGTTATATGGTAATACGTTATAACGTATAAGGTTGTGCAGCATTACGATATAACGTATAACGTTATGTAGCATTACGATATAACGTATGACGTTATGTAGCAGTAAGATATAACCTATAACGTTATGTAGCATTACGATATAACGTATAACGTTATATGGTAATACGTTATAACGTATAACGTTGTGTAGCATTACGGTATAACGTGTAACGTTATGTAGCATTACGATATAACGTACAACGTTATGTAGCATTACGATATAACGTATGACGTTATGTAGCAGTAAGATATAACCTATAACGTTATGTAGCATTACGATATAACGTATAACGTTATGTGGCATTACGATATAACGTATAACGTTATGTAGCATTACGATATGACGTATAACGTTATCTAGCATTACGATGTAACGTATAACGTTATATGGTAATACGTTTAAACGTATAACGTTATGTAGCATTACGATATAACGTTTAACGATATGTAGCATTACGATATAACGGATAACGTTATGTAGCATTACGATGTAACATATAACGTTATATGGTAATACGTTATAACGTATAACGTTATGTAGCAGAAAGATATAACGTATAACGTTATGTAGCATTACGATATACCGTATAACGTTATGTAGCATTACGATATAACGTATAACGTTATGTAGCATTACCATATAACGTATAACGCTATGTAGCAGTAAGATATAACCTATAACGTTATGTAGCATTACGATATAACGTATAACGTTATATGGTAATACGTTATAACGTATAACGTTACGTAGCATTACGATATAACGTGTAACGTTATGTAGCATTACGATATAACGTATAACGTTATATGGTAATACGTTATAACGTATAACGTTATGTAGCATTACGATATAACGTATAACGTTATGTAGGATTACGTTATAACGTATAACGTTATGTAGCATTACGATATAACGTATAACGTTATGTAGCATTACGATATAACGTATAACGTTATGTAGCATTACGATATAACGGATAACGTTATGTAGCATTACGATGTAACATATAACGTTATATGGTAATACGTTATAACGTATAACGTTATGTAGCAGAAAGATATAACGTATAACGTTATGTAGCATTACGATATACAGTATAACGTTATGTAGCATTACGATATAACGTATAACGTTATGTAGCATTACGATATAACGTATAACGTTATGTAGCAGTAAGATATAACCTATAACGTTATGTAGCATTACGATATAACGTATAACGTTATATGGTAATACGTTATAACGTATAACGTTATGCAGCATTACGATATAACGTATAACGTTATGTAGCATTACGATATAACGTACAACGTTATGTAGCATTACGATACAACGTATAACGTTATGTAGCATTACGATATAATGTATAACGTTATGTAGCATAACGATATAACGTATAACGTTATATAGTATTACGTTATAACGTATAACGTTATGTAGTATTACGTTATAACGTATAACGTTATGTAGCATTACGATATAACGTATAACGTTATGTAGGATTACGTTATAACGTATAACGTTATGTAGCATTACGATATAACGTATAACGTTATGTAGCATTACGATATAACGTATAACGTTATGTAGCATTACGATATAACGGATAACGTTATGTAGCATTACGATGTAACATATAACGTTATATGGTAATACGTTATAACGTATAACGTTATGTAGCAGAAAGATATAACGTATAACGTTATGTAGCATTACGATATACAGTATAACGTTATGTAGCATTACGATATAACGTATAACGTTATGTAGCATTACCATATAACGTATAACGTTATGTAGCAGTAAGATATAACCTATAACGTTATGTAGCATTACGATATAACGTATAACGTTATATGGTAATACGTTATAACGTATAACGTTATGCAGCATTACGATATAACGTATAACGTTATGTAGCATTACGATATAACGTACAACGTTATGTAGCATTACGATACAACGTATAACGTTATGTAGCATTACGATATAACGTATAACGTTATGTAGCATTACGATATAATGTATAACGTTATGTAGCAGAAAGATATAACGTATAACGTTATGTAGCATTACGATATAACGTATAACGTTATGTAGCATTACGATATAACGTATAACATTATGTAGCATTACGATATAACGAATAACGTTATATGGTAATACGATATAACGTATAACGATATGTAGCATTACCATATAACGTATAACGTTATGTAGCATTACAATATAACGTATAACGTTTTGTAGCATTACGATATAACGTACAACGTTATGTAGCATTACGATACAACGTATAACGTTATGTAGCATTACGATATAACGTATAACGTTATCTAGCAGTACGATATAGCGTATAACGTTATGTGGCATTACCATATAACGAATAACGTTATATGGTAATACGTTATAACGTATAACGATATGTAGCATTACCATATAACGTATAACGTTATGTAGCATTACAATATGACGTATAACGTTGTGTAGCATTACGATATAACGTATAACGTTATGTAGCATTTCGATGTAACGTATAACGTTATATGGTAATACGTTATAACGTATAACGTTATGTAGCATTACAATATAACGTATAACGTTTTGTAGCATTACGATATAACGTACAACGTTATATAGCATTACGATACAACGTATAACGTTATGTAGCATTACGATATAACGTATAACGTTATCTAGCAGTACGATATAGCGTATAACGTTATGTGGCATTACGATATAACGTATAACGTTATGTAGCATTACGACATGACGTATAACGTTATCCAGCATTACGATGTAACGTATAACGTTATATGGTAATACGTTATAACGTATAACGTTATGTAGCATTACGATATAACGTATAACGTTATGTAGCATGACGATATAGCGGATAACGTTATGTAGCATTACGATATAATGTATAACGTTATATGGTAATACATTATAACGTATAACGTTATGTAGCATAACCATATAACTTATAACGTTATGTAGCATTACAATATAACGTATAACGTTGTGTAGCATTATGATATAACGTATAACGTTATCTAGCAGTACGATATAGCGTATAACGTTATGTGGCATTACGATATAACGTATAACGTTATGTAGCATTACGACATGACGTATAACGTTATCCAGCATTACGATGTAACGTATAACGTTATGTAGCATTACGATGTAACGTATAACGTTATATGGTAATACGTTATAACGTATAACGTTATGTAGCATTACGATATAACGTATAACGTTATGTAGCATTACGATATAACGTATAACGTTATGTAGCATTACGATATAACGAATAACGTTATAAGGTAATACGTTATAACGTATAACGATATGTAGCATTACCATATAACGTATAACGTTATGTAGCATTACAATATAACGTGTAACGTTGTGTAGCATTACGATATAACGTATAACGTTATGTAGCATAACGATATAACGTATAACGTTATATAGTATTACGTTATAACGTATAACGTTATGTAGTATTACGTTATAACGTATAACGTTATGTAGCATTACGATATAACGTATAACGTTATGTAGCATTACGATATAACGTATAACGTTATGTAGCATTACGATATAACGTATAACGTTATATGGTAATACGTTATAACGTATAACGTTGTGCAGCATTACGATATAACGTATAACGTTATGTAGCAGTAAGATATAACCTATAACGTTATGTAGCATTACGATATAACGTATAACGTTATATGGTAATACGTTATAACGTATAACGTTATGTAGCATTACGATATAACGTATAACGTTATGTAGCATTACGATATAACGTACAACGTTATGTAGCATTACGATACAACGTATAACGTTATGTAGCATTACGATATAACGTATAACGTTATCTAGCAGTACGATATAGCGTATAACGTTATCTAGCATTACGATGTATCGTATAACGTTATATCGTAATACGTTTAAACGTATAACGTTATGTAGCATTACGATATAACGTATAACATTATGTAGCATTACGATATAACGGATAACGTTATGTAGCATTACGATGTAACGTATAACGTTATATGGTAATACGTTATAACGTATAACGTTATGTAGCATTACGATATAACGTATAACGTTATGTAGCATTACGATATAACGTATAACGTTATGTAGCATTACGATATAACGAATAACGTTATATGGTAATACGTTATAACGTATAACGATATGTAGCATTACCATATAACGTATAACGTTATGTAGCATTACAATATCGTGTAACATTGTGTAGCATTACGATATAACGTATAACGTTATGTAGCATAACGATATAACGTATAAGGTTATATAGTATTACGTTATAACGTATAACGTTATTTAGTATTACGTTATAACGTATAACGTTATGTAGCATTACGATATAACGTATAACTTTATGTAGCATTACGATATAACGTATAACGTTATGTAGCATTACGATATAACGCATAACGTTATATGGTAATACGTTATAACGTATAACGTTGTGCAGCATTACGATATAACGTATAACGTTATGTAGCATTACGATATAACGTATAACGTTATGTAGCAGTAAGATATAACCTATAACGTTATGTAGCATTACAATATAACGTATAAAGTCATATGGTAATACGTTATAACGTATAACGTTATGTAGCATTACGATATAACGTATAACGTTATGTAGCATTACGATATAACGTATAACATTATGTAGCATTACGATATAACGAATAACGTTATATGGTAATACGATATAACGTATAACGATATGTAGCATTACCATATAACGTATAACGTTATGTAGCATTACAATATAACGTATAACGTTTTGTAGCATTACGATATAACGTACAACGTTATGTAGCATTACGATACAACGTATAACGTTATGTAGCATTACGATATAACGTATAACGTTATCTAGCAGTACGATATAGCGTATAACGTTATGTGGCATTACCATATAACGAATAACGTTATATGGTAATACGTTATAACGTATAACGATATGTAGCATTACCATATAACGTATAACGTTATGTAGCATTACAATATGACGTATAACGTTGTGTAGCATTACGATATAACGTATAACGTTATCTAGCAGTACGATATAGCGTATAACGTTATGTAGCATTACGACATGACGTATAACGTTATCCAGCATTACGATGTAACGTATAACGTTATATGGTAATACATTATAACGTATAACGTTATGTAGCATAACCATATAACTTATAACGTTATGTAGCATTACAATATAACGTATAACGTTGTGTAGCATTACGATATAACGTATAACGTTATCTAGCAGTACGATATAGCGTATAACGTTATGTGGCATTACGATATAACGTATAACGTTATGTAGCATTACGACATGACGTATAACGTTATCCAGCATTACGATGTAACGTATAACGTTATGTAGCATTACGATGTAACGTATAACGTTATATGGTAATACGTTATAACGTATAACGTTATGTAGCATTACGATATAACGTATAACGTTATGTAGCATTACAATATAACGTATAACGTTATGTAGCATTACGATATAACGAATAACGTTATAAGGTAATACGTTATAACGTATAACGATATGTAGCATTACCATATAACGTATAACGTTATGTAGCATTACAATATAACGTGTAACGTTGTGTAGCATTACGATATAACGTATAACGTTATGTAGCATAACGATATAACGTATAACGTTATATAGTATTACGTTATAACGTATAACGTTATGTAGTATTACGTTATAACGTATAACGTTATGTAGGATTACGATATAACGTATAACGATATGTAGCATTACGATATAACGTATAACGTTATGTAGCATTACGATATAACGTATAACGTTATATGGTAATACGTTATAACGTATAACGTTGTGCAGCATTACGATATAACGTATAACGTTATGTAGCATTACGATATAACGTATAACGTTATGTAGCAGTAAGATATAACCTATAACGTTATGTAGCATTACGATATAACGTATAACGTTATATGGTAATACGTTATAACGTATAACGTTATGTAGCATTACGATATAACGTATAACGTTATGTAGCAGTAAGATATAACCTATAACGTTATGTAGCATTACGATATAACGTATAAAGACATATGGTAATACGTTATAACGTATAACGTTATGTAGCATTACGATATAACGTATAACGTTATCTAGCAGTACGATATAGCGTATAACGTTATGTGGCATTACGATATAACGTATAACGTTATGTAGCATTACGACATGACGTATAACGTTATCCAGCATTACGATGTAACGTATAACGTTATATGGTAATATGTTATAACGTATAACGTTATGTAGCATTACGATATAACGTATAACGTTATGTAGCATGACGATATAGCGGATAACGTTATGTAGCATTACGATATAATGTATAACGTTATATGGTAATACATTATAACCTATAACGTTATGTAGCATAACCATATAACTTATAACGTTATGTAGCATTACAATATAACGTATAACGTTGTGTAGCATTACGATATAACGTATAACGTTATCTAGCAGTACGATATAGCGTATAACGTTATGTGGCATTACGATATAACGTATAACGTTATGTAGCATTACGACATGACGTATAACGTTATCCAGCATTACGATGTAACGTATAACGTTATGTAGCATTACGATGTAACGTATAACGTTATATGGTAATACGTTATAACGTATAACGTTATGTAGCATTACGATATAACGTATAACGTTATGTAGCATTACAATATAACGTATAACGTTATGTAGCATTACGATATAACGAATAACGTTATAAGGTAATACGTTATAACGTATAACGATATGTAGCATTACCATATAACGTATAACGTTATGTAGCATTACAATATAACGTGTAACGTTGTGTAGCATTACGATATAACGTATAACGTTATGTAGCATAACGATATAACGTATAACGTTATATAGTATTACGTTATAACGTATAACGTTATGTAGTATTACGTTATAACGTATAACGTTATGTAGCATTACGATATAACGTATAACGTTATGTAGCATTACGATATAACGTATAACGTTATGTAGCATTACGATATAACGTATAACGTTATATGGTAATACGTTATAACGTATAACGTTGTGCAGCATTACGATATAACGTATAACGTTATGTAGCATTACGATATAACGTATAACGTTATGTAGCAGTAAGATATAACCTATAACGTTATGTAGCATTACGATATAACGTATAACGTTATATGGTAATACGTTATAACGTATAACGTTATGTAGCATTACGATATAACGTATAACGTTATGTAGCATTACGATATAACATACAACGTTATGTAGCATTACGATACAACGTATAACGTTATGTAGCATTACGATATAACGTATAACGTTATCTAGCAGTACGATATAGCGTATAACGTTATCTAGCATTACGATGTAACGTATAACGTTATATCGTAATACGTTTAAACGTGTAACGTTGTGTAGCATTACGATATAACGTATAACGTTATGTAGCATAACGATATAACGTATAACGTTATATAGTATTACGTTATAACGTATAACGTTATGTAGTATTACGTTATAACGTATAACGTTATGTAGCATTACGATATAACGTATAACGTTATGTAGCATTACGATATAACGTATAACGTTATGTAGCATTACGATATAACGTATAACGTTATATGGTAATACGTTATAACGTATAACGTTGTGCAGCATTACGATATAACGTATAACGTTATGTAGCATTACGATATAACGTATAACGTTATGTAGCAGTAAGATATAACCTATAACGTTATGTAGCATTACGATATAACGTATAAAGTCATATGGTAATACGTTATAACGTATAACGTTATGAAGCATTACGATATAACGTATAACGTTATGTAGCATTACGATATAACGTACAACGTTATGTAGCATTACGATACAACGTATAACGTTATATGGTAATACGTTATAACGTATAACGTTATGTAGCATTACGATATAACGTATAACGTTATGTAGCATTACGATATATCGTACAACGTTATGTAGCATTACGATACAACGTATAACGTTATGTAGCATTACGATATTACGTATAACGTTATGTAGCATTACGATATAACGTATAACGTTATATGGTAATACGTTATAACTTATAACGTTATGTAGTATTACGTTATAACGTATAACGTTATGTAGTATTACGTTATAACGTATAACGTTATGTAGTATTACGTTATAACGTATAACGTTATGTAGCATTACGATATAACGTATAACGTTATGTAGCATTACGATATAACGTATAACGTTATGTAGCATTACGATATAACGTATAACGTTATGTAGCATTACGATATAACGTATAACGTTATATGGTAATACGTTATAACGTATAACGTTGTGCAGCATTACGATATAACGTATAACGTTATGTAGCATTACGATATAACGTATAACGTTATGTAGCAGTAAGATATAACCTATAACGTTATGTAGCATTACGATATAACGTATAACGTTATATGGTAATACGTTATAACGTATAACGTTATGTAGCATTACGATATAACGTATAACGTTATGTAGCATGACGATATAGCGGATAACGTTATGTAGCATTACGATATAATGTATAACGTTATATGGTAATACATTATAACGTATAACGTTATGTAGCATAACCATATAACTTATAACGTTATGTAGCATTACAATATAACGTATAACGTTGTGTAGCATTACGATATAACGTATAACGTTATCTAGCAGTACGATATAGCGTATAACGTTATGTGGCATTACGATATAACGTATAACGTTATGTAGCATTACGACATGACGTATAACGTTATCCAGCATTACGATGTAACGTATAACGTTATGTAGCATTACGATGTAACGTATAACGTTATATGGTAATACGTTATAACGTATAACGTTATGTGGCATTACGATATAACGTATAACGTTATGTAGCATTACGATATAACGTATAACGTTATGTAGCATTACGATATAACGTATAACGATATGTAGTATTACGTCATATCGTATAACGTTATGTAGCATTACGATATAACTCATAACGTTATGTAGCATTACTACATAACGTATAACGTTATATGGTAATACGTTATAACGTATAACGTTGTGTGGCATTACGATATAACGTATAACGTTATGTAGCATTACGATATAACGAGTAACGTTATGTAGCATTATGATATAACGTATAACGTTATGTAGCATTACGATATAATGTATAACGTTATATGGTAATACATTATAACGTATAACGTTATGTAGCATTACCATATAACTTATAACGTTATGTATCATTACAATATAACGTATAACGTTATGTAGTATTACGTTATAACGTATAACGCTATGTAGCATTACGATACAGCGTATAACGTTATGCAGCATTAGGATATAACGTATAACGTTATGTAGCATTACGATATAACGTATAACGTCATGTAGCATTACGATATAACGTATAACGCTATGTAGCATTCCGACATAACGTATAACGTTATGTAGCATTACGATATAACTCATAACGTTATGTAGCAGTAAGATATAACGTATAGCGTTATGTAGCATTACTATATAACGTATAACGTTATATGGTAGTACGTTATAACGTATAACGTTGTGTGGCATTACGATATAACTTATAACGTTATATAGCATTACGATATAACGTATAACGTTATGTAGCATTACGATATAACGTATAACGTTATGTAGCATTAGGATATAACGTATAACGTTATGTAGCATTACGATATAACGTATAACGTCATGTAGCATTACGATATAACGTATAACGTTATGTAGCATTCCGACAAAACGTATAACGTTATGTAGCATTACGATATAACGTATAACGTTATGTAGCATTACGATATAACGAATAACGTTATATGGTAATAAGTTATAACGTATAACGTTATGTAGCATTACGATATAACGTATAACGTCATGTAGCATTACGATATAACGTATAACGTTATGTAGCATTCCGACAAAACGTATAACGTTATGTAGCATTACGATATAACGTATAACGTTATGTAGCATTACGATATAACGTATAACGTTATGTAGCATTAGGATATAACGTATAACGTTATGTAGCATTACGATATAACGTATAACGTCATGTAGCATTACGATATAACGTATAACGTTATGTAGCATTCCGACAAAACGTATAACGTTATGTAGCATTACGATATAACGTATAACGTTATGTAGCATAACGATATAACGTATAACGTTATATAGTATTACGTTATAACGTATAACGTTATGTATTATTACGTTATAACGTATAACGTTATGCAGCATTACGATATAACGTATAACGTTATGTAGCATTACGATATAACGTATAACGTTATGTAGCATTACGATATAACGTGTAACATCATGTAGCATTACGATATAACGTATAACGTTATGTAGCATTACGATATAACGTATAACGTTATATAGTATTACGTTATAACGTATAACGTTATGTCTTATTACGTTATAACGTATAACGTTATGTTGCATTACGATATAAAGTATAAAGTTATGTAGCATTACGATACAACGTACAACGTTATGTAGCATTACGATACAACGTATAACGTTATGTAGCAGTACGATATAACGTATAACGTTATGTAGCAGTACGATATAGCGTATAACGTTATGTAGCATTACGATATAACGTATAACGTTATGTAGCATTACGATTTGACGTATAACGTTATGTAGCATTACGATGTAACGTATAACGTTATATGGTAATACGTTATAACGTATAACGTTATGTGGCATTACGATATAACGTATAACGTTATGTAGCATTACGATATAACGTATAACGTTATGTAGCATTACGATATAACGTATAACGATATGTAGTATTACGTCATATCGTATAACGTTATGTAGCATTACGATATAACTCATAACGTTATGTAGCATTACTACATAACGTATAACGTTATATGGTAATACGTTATAACGTATAACGTTGTGTGGCATTACGATATAACGTATAACGTTATGTAGCATTACGATATAACGAGTAACGTTATGTAGCATTATGATATAACGTATAACGTTATGTAGCATTACGATATAATGTATAACGTTATATGGTAATACATTATAACGTATAACGTTATGTAGCATTACCATATAACTTATAACGTTATGTATCATTACAATATAACGTATAACGTTATGTAGTATTACGTTATAACGTATAACGCTATGTAGCATTACGATACAGCGTATAACGTTATGCAGCATTAGGATATAACGTATAACGTTATGTAGCATTACGATATAACGTATAACGTCATGTAGCATTACGATATAACGTATAACGTTATGTAGCATTCCGACATAACGTATAACGTTATGTAGCATTACGATATAACTCATAACGTTATGTAGCAGTAAGATATAACGTATAGCGTTATGTAGCATTACTATATAACGTATAACGTTATATGGTAGTACGTTATAACGTATAACGTTGTGTGGCATTACGATATAACATATAACGTTATGTAGCATTACGATATAACGTATAACGTTATGTAGCATTACGATATAACGTATAACGTTATGTAGCATTAGGATATAACGTATAACGTTATGTAGCATTACGATATAACGTATAACGTCATGTAGCATTACGATATAACGTATAACGTTATGTAGCATTCCGACAAAACGTATAACGTTATGTAGCATTACGATATAACGTATAACGTTATGTAGCATTACGATATAACGAATAACGTTATATGGTAATAAGTTATAACGTATAACGATATGTAGCATTACCAGATAACGTATAACGTTATGTAGCATTACAATATATCGTATGACGTTGTGTAGCTTTACGATATAACGTATAACGTTATGTAGCATAACGATATAACGTATAACGTTATATAGTATTACGTTATAACGTATAACGTTATGTAGCATTACGATATAACGTATAACGTTATGTAGCATTACGATATAACGTGTAACATCATGTAGCATTACGATATAACGTATAACGTTATGTAGCATTACGATATAACGTATAACGTTATATAGTATTACGTTATAACGTATAACGTTATGTCTTATTACGTTATAACGTATAACGTTATGTTGCATTACGATATAAAGTATAAAGTTATGTAGCATTACGATACAACGTACAACGTTATGTAGCATTACGATACAACGTATAACGTTATGTAGCAGTACGATATAACGTATAACGTTATGTAGCATTCCGACAAAACGTATAACGTTATGTAGCATTACGATATAACGTATAACGTTATGTAGCATTACGATATAAAGTATAAAGTTATGTAGCATTACGATACAACGTACAACGTTATGTAGCATTACGATACAACGTATAACGTTATGTAGCATTACGATATAACGTATAACGTTATGTAGCATTAGGATATAACGTATAACGTTATGTAGCATTACGATATAACGTATAACGTTATGTAGCATTAGGATATAACGTATAACGTTATGTAGCATTACGATATAACGTATAACGTCATGTAGCATTACGATATAACGTATAACGTTATGTAGCATTCCGACAAAACGTATAACGTTATGTTGCATTACGATATAAAGTATAAAGTTATGTAGCATTACGATACAACGTACAACGTTATGTAGCATTACGATACAACGTATAACGTTATGTAGCATTACGATATAACGTATAACGTTATGTAGCATTAGGATATAACGTATAACGTTATGTAGCATTACGATATAACGTATAACGTCATGTAGCATTACGATATAACGTATAACGTTATGTAGCATTCCGACAAAACGTATAACGTTATGTAGCATTACGATATAACGTATAACGTTATGTAGCATTACGATATAACGAATAACGTTATATGGTAATAAGTTATAACGTATAACGATATGTAGCATTACCAGATAACGTATAACGTTATGTAGCATTCCGACATAACGTATAACGTTATGTAGCATTCCGACAAAACGTATAACGTTATGTAGCATTACGATATAACGTATAACGTTATGTAGCATTACGATATAACGTATAACGTTATGTAGCATTAGGATATAACGTATAACGTTATGTAGCATTACGATATAACGTATAACGTCATGTAGCATTACGATATAACGTATAACGTTATGTAGCATTCCGACAAAACGTATAACGTTATGTAGCATTACGATATAACTCATAACGTTATGTAGCAGTAAGATATAACGTATAGCGTTATGTAGCATTACTATATAACGTATAACGTTATATGGTAGTACGTTATAACGTATAACGTTGTGTGGCATTACGATATAACTTATAACGTTATATAGCATTACGATATAACGTATAACGTTATGTAGCATTACGATATAACGTATAACGTTATGTAGCATTAGGATATAACGTATAACGTTATGTAGCATTACGATATAACGTATAACGTCATGTAGCATTACGATATAACGTATAACGTTATGTAGCATTCCGACAAAACGTATAACGTTATGTAGCATTACGATATAACGTATAACGTTATGTAGCATTACGATATAACGAATAACGTTATATGGTAATAAGTTATAACGTATAACGTTATGTAGCATTACGATATAACGTATAACGTCATGTAGCATTACGATATAACGTATAACGTTATGTAGCATTCCGACAAAACGTATAACGTTATGTAGCATTACGATATAACGTATAACGTTATGTAGCATTACGATATAACGTATAACGTTATGTAGCATTAGGATATAACGTATAACGTTATGTAGCATTACGATATAACGTATAACGTCATGTAGCATTACGATATAACGTATAACGTTATGTAGCATTCCGACAAAACGTATAACGTTATGTAGCATTACGATATAACGTATAACGTTATGTAGCATAACGATATAACGTATAACGTTATATAGTATTACGTTATAACGTATAACGTTATGTATTATTACGTTATAACGTATAACGTTATGCAGCATTACGATATAACGTATAACGTTATGTAGCATTACGATATAACGTATAACGTTATGTAGCATTACGATATAACGTGTAACATCATGTAGCATTACGATATAACGTATAACGTTATGTAGCATTACGATATAACGTATAACGTTATATAGTATTACGTTATAACGTATAACGTTATGTCTTATTACGTTATAACGTATAACGTTATGTTGCATTACGATATAAAGTATAAAGTTATGTAGCATTACGATACAACGTACAACGTTATGTAGCATTACGATATAACGTATAACGTTATGTAGCATAACGATATAACGTATAACGTTATATAGTATTACGTTATAACGTATAACGTTATGTAGCATTACGATATAACGAATAACGTTATATGGTAATAAGTTATAACGTATAACGATATGTAGCATTACCAGATAACGTATAACGCTATGTAGCATTCCGACATAACGTATAACGTTATGTAGCATTACGATATAACTCATAACGTTATGTAGCAGTAAGATATAACGTATAGCGTTATGTAGCATTACTATATAACGTATAACGTTATATGGTAGTACGTTATAACGTATAACGTTGTGTGGCATTACGATATAACTTATAACGTTATATAGCATTACGATATAACGTATAACGTTATGTAGCATTACGATATAACGTATAACGTTATGTAGCATTAGGATATAACGTATAACGTTATGTAGCATTACGATATAACGTATAACGTCATGTAGCATTACGATATAACGTATAACGTTATGTAGCATTCCGACAAAACGTATAACGTTATGTAGCATTACGATATAACGTATAACGTTATGTAGCATAACGATATAACGTATAACGTTATATAGTATTACGTTATAACGTATAACGTTATGTATTATTACGTTATAACGTATAACGTTATGCAGCATTACGATATAACGTATAACGTTATGTAGCATTACGATATAACGTATAACGTTATGTAGCATTACGATATAACGTGTAACATCATGTAGCATTACGATATAACGTATAACGTTATGTAGCATTACGATATAACGTATAACGTTATATAGTATTACGTTATAACGTATAACGTTATGTCTTATTACGTTATAACGTATAACGTTATGTTGCATTACGATATAAAGTATAAAGTTATGTAGCATTACGATACAACGTACAACGTTATGTAGCATTACGATACAACGTATAACGTTATGTAGCAGTACGATATAACGTATAACGTTATGTAGCAGTACGATATAGCGTATAACGTTATGTAGCATTACGATATAACGTATAACGTTATGTAGCATTACGATTTGACGTATAACGTTATGTAGCATTACGATGTAACGTATAACGTTATATGGTAATACGTTATAACGTATAACGTTATGTGGCATTACGATATAACGTATAACGTTATGTAGCATTACGATATAACGTATAACGTTATGTAGCATTACGATATAACGTATAACGATATGTAGTATTACGTCATATCGTATAACGTTATGTAGCATTACGATATAACTCATAACGTTATGTAGCATTACTACATAACGTATAACGTTATATGGTAATACGTTATAACGTATAACGTTGTGTGGCATTACGATATAACGTATAACGTTATGTAGCATTACGATATAACGAGTAACGTTATGTAGCATTATGATATAACGTATAACGTTATGTAGCATTACGATATAATGTATAACGTTATATGGTAATACATTATAACGTATAACGTTATGTAGCATTACCATATAACTTATAACGTTATGTATCATTACAATATAACGTATAACGTTATGTAGTATTACGTTATAACGTATAACGCTATGTAGCATTACGATACAGCGTATAACGTTATGCAGCATTAGGATATAACGTATAACGTTATGTAGCATTACGATATAACGTATAACGTCATGTAGCATTACGATATAACGTATAACGTTATGTAGCATTCCGACATAACGTATAACGTTATGTAGCATTACGATATAACTCATAACGTTATGTAGCAGTAAGATATAACGTATAGCGTTATGTAGCATTACTATATAACGTATAACGTTATATGGTAGTACGTTATAACGTATAACGTTGTGTGGCATTACGATATAACATATAACGTTATGTAGCATTACGATATAACGTATAACGTTATGTAGCATTACGATATAACGTATAACGTTATGTAGCATTAGGATATAACGTATAACGTTATGTAGCATTACGATATAACGTATAACGTCATGTAGCATTACGATATAACGTATAACGTTATGTAGCATTCCGACAAAACGTATAACGTTATGTAGCATTACGATATAACGTATAACGTTATGTAGCATTACGATATAACGAATAACGTTATATGGTAATAAGTTATAACGTATAACGATATGTAGCATTACCAGATAACGTATAACGTTATGTAGCATTACAATATATCGTATGACGTTGTGTAGCTTTACGATATAACGTATAACGTTATGTAGCATAACGATATAACGTATAACGTTATATAGTATTACGTTATAACGTATAACGTTATGTAGCATTACGATATAACGTATAACGTTATGTAGCATTACGATATAACGTGTAACATCATGTAGCATTACGATATAACGTATAACGTTATGTAGCATTACGATATAACGTATAACGTTATATAGTATTACGTTATAACGTATAACGTTATGTCTTATTACGTTATAACGTATAACGTTATGTTGCATTACGATATAAAGTATAAAGTTATGTAGCATTACGATACAACGTACAACGTTATGTAGCATTACGATACAACGTAAAACGTTATGTAGCAGTACGATATAACGTATAACGTTATGTAGCAGTACGATATAGCGTATAACGTTATGTAGCATTACGATATAACGTATAACGTTATGTAGCATTACGATTTGACGTATAACGTTATGTAGCATTACGATGTAACGTATAACGTTATATGGTAATACGTTATAACGTATAACGTTATGTGGCATTACGATATAACGTATAACGTTATGTAGCATTACGATATAACGTATAACGTTATGTAGCATTACGATATAACGTATAACGATATGTAGTATTACGTCATATCGTATAACGTTATGTAGCATTACGATATAACTCATAACGTTATGTAGCATTACTACATAACGTATAACGTTATATGGTAATACGTTATAACGTATAACGTTGTGTGGCATTACGATATAACGTATAACGTTATGTAGCATTACGATATAACGAGTAACGTTATGTAGCATTATGATATAACGTATAACGTTATGTAGCATTACGATATAATGTATAACGTTATATGGTAATACATTATAACGTATAACGTTATGTAGCATTACCATATAACTTATAACGTTATGTATCATTACAATATAACGTATAACGTTATGTAGTATTACGTTATAACGTATAACGCTATGTAGCATTACGATACAGCGTATAACGTTATGCAGCATTAGGATATAACGTATAACGTTATGTAGCATTACGATATAACGTATAACGTCATGTAGCATTACGATATAACGTATAACGTTATGTAGCATTCCGACATAACGTATAACGTTATGTAGCATTACGATATAACTCATAACGTTATGTAGCAGTAAGATATAACGTATAGCGTTATGTAGCATTACTATATAACGTATAACGTTATATGGTAGTACGTTATAACGTATAACGTTGTGTGGCATTACGATATAACATATAACGTTATGTAGCATTACGATATAACGTATAACGTTATGTAGCATTACGATATAACGTATAACGTTATGTAGCATTAGGATATAACGTATAACGTTATGTAGCATTACGATATAACGTATAACGTCATGTAGCATTACGATATAACGTATAACGTTATGTAGCATTCCGACAAAACGTATAACGTTATGTAGCATTACGATATAACGTATAACGTTATGTAGCATTACGATATAACGAATAACGTTATATGGTAATAAGTTATAACGTATAACGATATGTAGCATTACCAGATAACGTATAACGTTATGTAGCATTACAATATATCGTATGACGTTGTGTAGCTTTACGATATAACGTATAACGTTATGTAGCATAACGATATAACGTATAACGTTATATAGTATTACGTTATAACGTATAACGTTATGTATTATTACGTTATAACGTATAACGTTATGCAGCATTACGATATAACGTATAACGTTATGTAGGATTACGATATAACGTATAACGTTATGTAGCATTACGATATAACGTGTAACATCATGTAGCATTACGATATAACGTATAACGTTATGTAGCATTACGATATAACGTATAACGTTATATAGTATTACGTTATAACGTATAACGTTATGTCTTATTACGTTATAACGTATAACGTTATGTTGCATTACGATATAAAGTATAAAGTTATGTAGCATTACGATACAACGTACAACGTTATGTAGCATTACGATACAACGTATAACGTTATGTAGCAGTACGATATAACGTATAACGTTATGTAGCAGTACGATATAGCGTATAACGTTATGTAGCATTACGATATAACGTATAACGTTATGTAGCATTACGATTTGACGTATAACGTTATGTAGCATTACGATGTAACTTATAACGTTATATGGTAATACGTTATAACGTACAACGTTATGTAGCATTACCATATAACGAATAACGTTATATGGTAATACGTTATAACGTATAACGATATGTAGCATTACCATATAACGTATAACGTTATGTAGCATTACAATATAACGTATAACGTTGTGGAGCATTACGATATAACGTATAACGTTATGTAGCATTACGATATAACGTATAACGTTATGTAGCATTACGATATAACGTATAACGTTATGTAGCATTACGATGTAACGTATAACGTTATATCGTAATACGTTATAACGTATATCGTTATGTAGCATTACGATATAACGTATAACGTTATGTAGCATTACGATATAACGTATAACGTTATGTAGCATTACGATATAACGTATAACGTTATGTAGCATTACGATATAACGTATAACGTTATATAGTATTACGTTATAACGTATAACGTTATGTGGTATTACGTTATAACGTATAACGTTATGTGGTATTACGTTATAACGTATAACGTTATGTAGCATTACGATATAACGTATAACGTTATGTAGCATTACGATATAACGTATAACGTTATGTAGCATTACGATGTAACGTATAACGTTATATGGTAATACGTTATAACGTATAACGTTATGTAGCATTACGATATAACGTATAACGTTATGTAGCATTACGATATAACGTATAACGTTATGTAGTATTACGTTATAACGTATAACGTTATGTTGTATTACGTTATAACGTATAACGTTATGTAGCATTACGATATAACGTATAACGTTATGTAGCATTACGATACAACGTATAACGTTATGTAGAAATACGATATAACGTATAACGTTATGTAGCAGTACGATATAGCGTATAACGTTGTGTAGCATTACGAAATAACGTATAACGTTATGTAGCATCACGATATAACGTATAACGTTATAGAGTATTACGCTATAGCGTATAACGTTATGTAGCATTACGATGTAATGTATAACGTTATTTGTTAATACGTTATAACGTATAACGTTATGTAGCATTACCATATAACGTATAACGTTATATGGCAGTACCACATAACGTATAACGTTATGTTGCATTACGATATAAAGTATAAAGTTATGTATCATTACGATACAACGTACAACGTTACGTAGCATTACGATACAACGTATAACGTTATGTAGCAGTACGATATAACGTATAACGTTATGTTGCATTACGATACAATGTATAACGTTATGTAGAATTACGATATAACGTATAACGTTATTTAGTATTACGTTATAACGTATAACGTTATGTAGTATTACGTTATAACGTATAACGTTATGTAGTATTACGTTATAACATATAACGTTATGTAGTATTACGTTATAACGTATAACGTTAAGTAGCATTACGATATAACGTATAACGTTATGTAGCATTACGATACAACGTATAACGTTATGTAGAATTACGATATAACGTATAACGTTATGTAGCAGAACGATATAGCGTATAACGTTATGTAGCATTACGATATAACGTATAACGTTATGTAGCATAACGATATAACGTATAACGTTATGTAGCATTACGATATAACGTATAAAGTTATATAGCATTACGATACAACGTACAACGTTATGTAGCATTACGATACAACGTATAACGTTATGTAGCATAACGATATAACTCATAACGTTATGTAGCAGTAAGATATAACGTATAACGTTATGTAGCATTACTATATAACTTATAACGTTATGTAGCATTACGATATAACGTATAACGTTATATAGCAGTAAGATATAGCGTATAACGTTATGTAGCATTACGATATAACGTATAACGTTAAGTAGCATTACGATATGACGTATAACGTTATGTTGCATTATGATGTAACATATAACGTTATATGGTAATAACTTATAACGTATAACGTTATGTAGCATTACGATATAACGTATAACGATATGTAGCATTACGATATAACGTATAACGTTATATGGTAATACGTTATAACGTATAACGGTATGTAGCATTACGATATAACGTATAACGTTATGTAGCATTACGATATAATGTATAACGTTATGTAGCATTGCGATATAACGTATAACGTTATGTAGCATTACGATATAACGTATAACGTTATGTAGCATTACGATGTAATGTATAACGTTATATGGTAATACGTTATAACGTATATCGTTATGTAGCAGTACGATATAGCTTATAACGTTCTGTAGCATTACGATATAACGTATAACGTTATGTAGCAGTACGACATAACGTATATCGCTATGTAACATTACGATGTAACGTATAACGTTATATGGTAATACGTTATAACGTATAACGGTATGTAGCATTACGATATAACGTATAACGTTATGTAGCATTACGATATAACGTATAACGTTATGTAGCATTGCGATATAACGTATAACGTTATGTAGCATTACGATGTAATGTATAACGTTATATGGTAATACGTTATAACGTATAACGTTATGTAGCAGTACGATATAGCTTATAACGTTATGTAGCATTACGATATAACGTATAACGTTATGTAGCAGTACGACATAACGTATAACGTTATGTAGCATTATGATATAACGTACAACGTTATCTAGCAGTACGACATAACGTATAACGTTATGTAGCATTATGATATAACGTACAACGTTATGTAGCAGTAAGATATAACGTATAACGTTATGTAGCATTACGATGTAACGTATAACGTCATGTACCATTACGACATAACGTATAACGTTATGTAGCATTACGATATAACGTATAACGTTATGAAGCATTGCGATATAACGTATAACGTCATGTAGCATTACGATGTAATGTATAACGTTATATGGTAATACGTTAGAACGTATAACGTTATGTAGCATTACGATATAACGTATAACGTTATGTAGCATTACGATATAACGTATAACGTTATGTATCATTACGATATAACGTGTAACGTTATGTAGCATTACGATATAACGTATAACGTTATGTAGCAGTACGATATAGCGTATAACGTTGTGTAGCATTACGAAATAACGTATAACGTTATGTAGCATTACGATGTAATATATTACGCTATAGGGTAATACGTTATAACGTATAACGTTTTGTAACATTACGATATAACGTATAAAGTTATGTGGTATTACGGTATAGCGTATAACGTTATGTGGTATTACGATATAACGTATAACGTTAAGTGGTACGTCGATACAACGTATAACGTTATGTGGTATAACGTTAGAACGTATAACGTTATGTGGTATTACGATATAACGTATAACGTTATATGGTAATACGTTATAACGTATAACGTTTTGTAGCATTACGATATAACGTATAACGTTATGTAGCATTACGATATAACGTATAACGTTATGTAGCATTACGATATAACGTATAACGTTATGTAGCATTACGATACCACGTACTACGTTATGTAGCATTACGATACAACGTATAACGTTATGTAGCAGTACGATATAACGTATAACGTTATGTTGCATTACGATACAATGTGTAACGTTATGTAGCATAACGATATAACGTATAACGTTATGTAGCAGTACGATAAAACGTATAACGTTATGTAGCAGTACGATACCACGTACTACGTTATGTAGCATTACGATACAACGTATAACGTTATGTAGCAGTACGATATAACGTATAACGTTATGTAGCAGTACGATATAGCGTATAACGTTGTGTAGCATTACGAAATAACGTATAACGTTATGTAGCATCACGATATAACGTATAACGTTATAGAGTATTACGCTATAGCGTATAACGTTATGTAGCATTACGATGTAACATATAACGTTATATGGTAATACGTTATAACGTATAACGTTATGTAGCATTACGATATAACGTATAACGTTATGTAGCATTACGATATAACGTATAACGTTATGTAGCATTACGATCTAACGAATAACGTTATATGGTAATACGTTATAACGTATAACGATATGTAGCATTGCCATATAACGTATAACGTTATGTAGCATTACGATATAACGTATAACGTTATGTAGCAGTAAGATATAACCTATAACGTTATGTAGCATTACGATATAACGTATAACGTGATATGGTAATACGTTATGACGTATAACGTTATGTAGCATTACGATATAACGTATAACGTTATCTAGCAGTACGATATAACGTATAACGTTATGTGGCATTACGATATAACGTATAACGTTATGTAGCATTACGATATAACGTATAACGTTATGTAGCATTACGATATAACGTATAACGTTATATAGTATTACGTTATAACGTATAACGTTATGTGGTATTACGTTATAACGTATAACGTTATGTGGTATTACGTTATAACGTATAACGTTATATAGCATTACGATATAACGTATAACGTTATGTAGCATTACGATATAACGTATAACGTTATGTAGCATTACGATGTAACGTATAACGTTATATGGTAATACGTTATAACGTATAACGTTATGTAGCATTACGATATAACGTATAACGTTATGTAGCATTACGATATAACGTATAACGTTATGTAGTATTACGTTATAACGTATAACGTTATGTAGTATTACGTTATAACGTATAACGTTATGTAGCATTACGATATAACGTATAACGTTATGTAGCATTACGATACAACGTATAACGTTATGTAGAAATACGATATAACGTATAACGTTATGTAGCAGTACGATATAGCGTATAACGTTGTGTAGCATTACGAAATAACGTATAACGTTATGTAGCATCACGATATAACGTATAACGTTATAGAGTATTACGCTATAGCGTATAACGTTATGTAGCATTACGATGTAATGTATAACGTTATATGTTAATACGTTATAACGTATAACGTTATGTAGCATTACCATATAACGTATAACGTTATGTGGCAGTACCACATAACGTATAACGTTATGTTGCATTACGATATAAAGTATAAAGTTATGTAGCATTACGATACAACGTACAACGTTATGTAGCATTACGATACAACGTATAACGTTATGTAGCAGTACGATATAACGTATAACGTTATGTTGCATTACGATACAATGTATAACGTTATGTAGCATAACGATATAACGTATAACGTTATGTAGCATTACGATATAACGTATAACGTTATATAGTATTACGTTATAACGTATAACGTTATGTAGTATTACGTTATAACGTATAACGTTATGTAGCATTACGATATAACGTATAACGTTATGTAGCATTACGATACAACGTATAACGTTATGTAGAATTACGATATAACGTATAACGTTATATAGTATTACGTTATAACGTATAACGTTATGTAGTATTACGTTATAACGTATAACGTTATGTAGTATTACGTTATAACATATAACGTTATGTAGTAATACGTTATAACGTATAACGTTATGTAGCATTACGATATAACGTATAACGTTATGTAGCATTACGATACAACGTATAACGTTATGTAGAATTACGATATAACGTATAACGTTATGTAGCAGAACGATATAGCGTATAACGTTATGTAGCATTACGATATAACGTATAACGTTATGTAGCATTACGATATGACGTATAACGTTATGTAGCATTACGATGTAACTTATAACGTTATATGGTAATACGTTATAACGTATAACGATATGTAGCATTGCCATATAACGTATAACGTTATGTAGCATTACGATATAACGTATAACGTTATGTAGCAGTAAGATATAACCTATAACGTTATGTAGCATTACGATATAACGTATAACGTTATGTAGCATTACGATATAACGTATAACGTTATGTAGCATTACGATCTAACGAATAACGTTATATGGTAATACGTTATAACGTATAACGATATGTAGCATTGCCATATAACGTATAACGTTATGTAGCATTACGATATAACGTATAACGTTATGTAGCAGTAAGATATAACCTATAACGTTATGTAGCATTACGATATAACGTATAACGTGATATGGTAATACGTTATAACGTATAACGTTATGTAGCATTACCATATAACGTATAACGTTATGTAGCAATACGATATAACGTACAACGTTATGTAGCGTTACGATACAACGTATAACGTTATGTAGCATTACGATATAACGTATAACGTTATCTAGCAGTACGATATAACGTATAACGTTATGTGGCATTACGATATAACGTATAACGTTATGTAGCATTACGATATGACGTATAACGTTATCTAGCATTACGATGAAACGTATAACGTTATATGGTAATACGTTTAAACGTATAACGTTATGTAGCATTACGATATAACGTATAACGTTATGTAGCATTACGATATAACGTATAACGTTATGTAGCATTACGATGTAACGTATAACGTTATATCGTAATACGTTATAACGTATATCGTTATGTAGCATTACGATATAACGTATAACGTTATGTAGCATTACGATATAACGTATAACGTTATGTAGCATTACGATATAACGTATAACGTTATGTAGCATTACGATATAACGTATAACGTTATATAGTATTACGTTATAACGTATAACGTTATGTGGTATTACGTTATAACGTATAACGTTATGTGGTATTACGTTATAACGTATAACGTTATGTAGCATTACGATATAACGTATAACGTTATGTAGCATTACGATATAACGTATAACGTTATGTAGCATTACGATGTAACGTATAACGTTATATGGTAATACGTTATAACGTATAACGTTATGTAGCATTACGATATAACGTATAACGTTATGTAGCATTACGATACAACGTATAACGTTATGTAGAAATACGATATAACGTATAACGTTATGTAGCAGTACGATATAGCGTATAACGTTGTGTAGCATTACGAAATAACGTATAACGTTATGTAGCATCACGATATAACGTATAACGTTATAGAGTATTACGCTATAGCGTATAACGTTATGTAGCATTACGATGTAATGTATAACGTTATATGTTAATACGTTATAACGTATAACGTTATGTAGCATTACCATATAACGTATAACGTTATGTGGCAGTACCACATAACGTATAACGTTATGTTGCATTACGATATAAAGTATAAAGTTATGTAGCATTACGATACAACGTACAACGTTATGTAGCATTACGATACAACGTATAACGTTATGTAGCAGTACGATATAACGTATAACGTTATGTTGCATTACGATACAATGTATAACGTTATGTAGCATAACGATATAACGTATAACGTTATGTAGCATTACGATATAACGTATAACGTTATATAGTATTACGTTATAACGTATAACGTTATGTAGTATTACGTTATAACGTATAACGTTATGTAGCATTACGATATAACGTATAACGTTATGTAGCATTACGATACAACGTATAACGTTATGTAGAATTACGATATGACGTATAACGTTATATAGTATTACGTTATAACGTATAACGTTATGTAGTATTACGTTATAACGTATAACGTTATGTAGTATTACGTTATAACATATAACGTTATGTAGTATTACGTTATAACGTATAACGTTATGTAGCATTACGATATAACGTATAACGTTATGTAGCATTACGATACAACGTAAAACGTTATGTAGAATTACGATATAACGTATAACGTTATGTAGCAGAACGATATAGCGTATAACGTTATGTAGCATTACGATATAACGTATAACGTTATGTAGCATTACGATATGACGTATAACGTTATGTAGCATTACCATATAACGTATAACGTTATGTGGCAGTACGACATAACGTATAACGTTATGTAGCAGAAAGATATAACGTATAACGTTAGGTAGCATTTCGATATAACGTATAACGTTATGTAGCATTACGATATAACGTATAACGTTATGTAGGAGTAAGATATAACGTATAACGTTATGTAGCATTACGATGTAACGTATAACGTTATGTAGCATTACGATGTAACGTATAACGTTATGTAGCTTTACGATATAATCTACAACGTTATATGGTAATACGTTATAACGTATGACGTTATGTAGCATTACGATATGGTGTATAACGATATGTAGCATTACGATATAACGTATAACGTTATGTAGCATTACGATATAACGTATAACGTTATGTAGCATTACGTTATAACGTATAACGTTATGTAGAAATACGATATAACGTATAACGTTATAGAGTATTACGCTATAGCGTATAACGTTATGTAGCATTACGATGTAATGTATAACGTTATATGTTAATACGTTATAACGTATAACGTTATGTAGCATTACCATATAACGTATAACGTTATGTGGCAGTACCACATAACGTATAACGTTATGTTGCATTACGATATAAAGTATAAAGTTATGTAGCATTACGATACAACGTACAACGTTATGTAGCATTACGATACAACGTATAACGTTATGTAGCAGTACGATATAACGTATAACGTTATGTAGCATTACGATACAATGTATAACGTTATGTAGCATAACGATATAACGTATAACGTTATGTAGCATTACGATATAACGTATAACGTTATATAGTATTACGTTATAACGTATAACGTTATGTAGTATTACGTTATAACGTATAACGTTATGTAGCATTACGATATAACGTATAACGTTATGTAGCATTACGATACAACGTATAACGTTATGTAGAATTACGATATGACGTATAACGTTATATAGTATTACGTTATAACGTATAACGTTATGTAGTATTACGTTATAACGTATAACGTTATGTAGTATTACGTTATAACATATAACGTTATGTAGTATTACGTTATAACGTATAACGTTATGTAGCATTACGATATAACGTATAACGTTATGTAGCATTACGATACAACGTATAACGTTATGTAGAATTACGATATAACGTATAACGTTATGTAGCAGAACGATATAGCGTATAACGTTATGTAGCATTACGATATAACGTATAACGTTATGTAGCATTACGATATGACGTATAACGTTATGTAGCATTACCATATAACGTATAACGTTATGTGGCAGTACGACATAACGTATAACGTTATGTAGCAGAAAGATATAACGTATAACGTTAGGTAGCATTTCGATATAACGTATAACGTTATGTAGCATTACGATATAACGTATAACGTTATGTAGGAGTAAGATATAACGTATAACGTTATGTAGCATTACGATGTAACGTATAACGTTATGTAGCATTACGATGTAACGTATAACGTTATGTAGCTTTACGATATAATCTACAACGTTATATGGTAATACGTTATAACGTATGACGTTATGTAGCATTACGATATGGTGTATAACGATATGTAGCATTACGATATAACGTATAACGTTATGTAGCATTACGATATAACGTATAACGTTATGTAGCATTACGAAATAACGTATAACGTTATGTAGCATCACGATATAACGTATAACGTTATAGAGTATTACGCTATAACGTATAACGTTATGTAGTATTACGTTATAACGTATAACGTTATGTAGTATTACATTATAACGTATAACGTTATGTAGCATTACGATATAACGTATAACGTTATGTAGCATTACGATACAACGTATAACGTTATGTAGCATTACGAAATAACGTATAACGTTATGTAGCATTACGATATAACGTATAACGTTATGTAGCATTGCGATTTGACGTATAACGTTATGTAGCATTTCGATGTAACGTATAACGTTAGATGGTAATATGCTATAACGTATAACGTTATGTAGCATTACGATATAACGTATAACGTTATGCAGCATTACGATATAACGTATAACGTTATGTAGCATTACGATGTAACGTATAACGTTATATGGTAATACGTTATAACGTATAACGTTATGTAGCATTACCATATTACGTATAACGTTATGTAGCAGTACGACATAACGTATAACGTTATGTAGCATTATGATATAACGTACAACGTTATGTAGCAGTAAGATATAACGTATAACGTTATGTAGCATTACGATGTAACGTATAACGTCATGTAGCATTACGATATAACGTATAACGTTATGTAGCATTACGATATAACGTATAACGTTATGTAGCATTACGATGTAATGTATAACGTTATATGTTAATACGTTATAACGTATAACGTTATGTAGCATTAGCCATATAACGTATAACGTCATGTGGCAGTACCACATAACGTATAACGTAATGTAGCATTACGACATAACGTATAACGCTATGTAGCATTACGACATAAAGTATAAAGTTATGTAGCATTACGATACAACGTACAACGTTATGTAGCATTACGAAACAACGTATAACGTTATGTAGCAGTACGATCTAACGTATAACGTTATGTTGCATTACGATACAATGCATAACGTTATGTAGCATAACGATATCACGTATAACGTTATGTAGCATTACGATATAACGTATAATGTTATATAGCATTACGATACAACGTACAACGTTATGTAGCATTACGATACAACGTATAACGTTATGTAGCATAACGATATAACTCATAACGTTATGTAGCAGTAAGATATAACGTATAACGTTATGTAGCATTACTATATAACTTATAACGTTATGTAGCATTACGATATAACGTATAACGTTATATAGCAGTAAGATATAGCGTATAACGTTATGTAGCATTACGATATAACGTATAACGTTAAGTAGCATTACGATATGACGTATAACGTTATGTTGCATTACGATGTAACATATAACGTTATATGGTAATAACTTATAACGTATAACGTTATGTAGCATTACGATATAACGTATAACGTTATGTAGCATTACGATATAACGTATAACGTTATATGGTAATACGTTATAACGTATAACGGTATGTAGCATTACGATATAACGTATAACGTTATGTAGCATTACGATATAATGTATAACGTTATGTAGCATTGCGATATAACGTATAACGTTATGTAGCATTACGATGTAATGTATAACGTTATATGGTAATACGTTATAACGTATAACGTTATGTAGCAGTACGATATAGCTTATAACGTTATGTATAATTACGATATAACGTATAACGTTATGTAGCATTACGATATAACGTATAAAGCTATGTAGCATTACGATACAACGTATAACGTTATGTAGCAGTACGATACAACGTATAACGTTATGTAGCAGTACGATATAACATATAACGTTATGTTGCATTACGATACAATGTGTAACGTTATGTAGCATAACGATATAACGTATAACGTTATGTAGCAGTACGATAAAATGTATAACGTTATGTAGCAGTACGATATAGCTTATAACGTTATGTAGCATTACGATATAACGTATAACGTTATGTAGCATTACGATACAACGTATAAAGTTATGTAGCATTACGATACCACGTACTACGTTATGTAGCATTACGATACAACGTATAACGTTATGTAGCAGTACGATATAACGTATAACGTTATGTAGCATTACGATATAACGTATAACGTTATGTAGCATTACGATATAACGTATAACGTTATGTAGCATTACGATATAACGTATAACGTTATATAGTATTACGTTATAACGTATAACGTTATGTAGTATTACGTTATAACGTATAACGTTATGTAGCATTACGATATAACGTATAACGTTATGTAGCATTACGATATGACGTATAACGTTATGTAGCATTACGATGTAACATATAACGTTATATGGTAATAACTTATAACGTATAACGTTATGTAGCATTACGATATAACGTATAACGTTATGTAGCATTACGATATAACGTATAACGTTATGTAGCATTACGATATAACGTATAACGTTATGTAGCATTACGATATAACGTATAACGTTATGTAGCATTACGATGTAACGTATAACGTTATGTAGCATTACGATACAACGTATAACGTTATGTAGCAGTACGATATAACGTATAACGTTATGTTGCATTACGATACAATGTATAACGTTATGTAGCATAACGATATAACGTATAACGTTATGTAGCATTACGATGAAATGTATAACGTTATATCGTTATGTAGCATAACGATATAACGTATAACGTTATGTAGCATTACGATATAACGTATAACGTTATGTAGCATTGCGATATAACGTATAACGTTATGTAGCATTACGATGTAATGTATAACGTTATATGGTAATACGTTATAACGTATAACGTTATGTAGCAGTACGATATAGCTTATAACGTTATGTAGCATTACGATATAACGTATAACGTTATGTAGCAGTACGACATAACGTATAACGTTATGTAGCATTATGATATAACGTACAACGTTATCTAGCGGTACGACATAATGTATAACGTTATGTAGCATTACGATGTAACATATAACGTTATATGGTAATAACTTATAACGTATAACGTTATGTAGCATTACGATATAACGTATAACGTTATGTAGCATTACGATATAACGTATAACGTTATGTAGCATTACGATATAACGTATAACGTTATGTAGCATTACGATATAACGTATAACGTTATATAGTATTACGTTATAACGTATAACGTTATGCAGTATTACGTTATAGCGTATAACATTATGTAGCATTACGATATAACATATAACGTTATGTAGCATTACGATACAACGTATAACGTTATGTAGCATTACGATATAACGTATAACGTTATATAGCATTACGATGTAATATATAACGTTATATGGTAATACGTTATAACGTATAAAGTTATGTAGCATTACCATATAACGTATAACGTTATGTAGTAGTACGACATAACGTATTACGTTATGTAGCATTACGATATAGCGTATAACGTTATGTAGCATTACGATATAACGTATAACATTATGTAGCATTACGATATAACATATAACGTTATGTAGTATTACGTTATATCGTATAACGTTATGTAGTAGTACGACACAACGTATAACGTTATGTAGCATTACGATATAGCGTATAACGTTATGTAGCATTACGATATAACGTATAACATTATGTAGCATTACGATATAACATATAACGTTATGTAGCATTACGTTATATCGTATAACGTTATGTAGCATTACGATATAACGTATAACGTTATGTAGCAGAAAGATATAAAGTATAACGTTATGTAGCATTACGATATAACGTATAACGTTATGTAGCAGAAAGATATAACGTATAACGTTATGTATCATTACGATATAACGTATAACGTTATGTAGCAGAAAGATATAACGTATAACGTTATATAGTATTACTTTTTAATGTATAACGTTATTTATCATTAACGTTATAAAGTATAACGTTGTATGGTATTACGTTATAGCGCATAACGTTATATAGTATTGCGATATAACGTATAACGTTATGTGGTATTACGGTATGACGATTAACTTTATATGGTATTACGTTAGAACGTATAACGTTATGTGGTATTACGATATAACGTATAACGTTAATTGGTACGTCGATACAACGTATAACGTTATGTGGTATTACGTTAGAACGTATAACGTTATGTGGTATTACGATATAACGTATAACGTTGTTACGTATTTGCTTATATGTTTTATATTTTGGATTGTCGTCAATTTAAACGAAAACCAATTTGAACGTTAGTGGGTGAAATATAAATTCAATCCTTCGATTAATACGATAGTTGCTGCCACCAGAAATAGTCTATGGACTATTTCGACTAAATTTTTTTTTATTTATTATTTAATTTTTTATTTATTTTATTTATTTATCTATACTTATGTATATTTCTATATTTCTGGATGTGTGTATATATTCTTTCTTTCTCCCCTTTTCTTATCTTTTACTGTTATTTTTCCTATTATTACTGTTTTTCACTTTCTTTTATTTCCCCTTTTGATATTATATATATATATATATATATAATTATATATATATATATAATATATATATATATATATATGTTACTACTATTGAAGGATGTGGATATATTGCGAGTGCTTTAATAACTTACGATTACAATTTAATTAACTTGGCTACTCTTCGTGACAACTCGGATGAAATCTCAAAACTAAGCGACGCCTTTACTGGCGCACGTATTGCCTCGAGTATTTCGTCTTGTTGCCCTTAATCCTGCACTCTTCGCGACAACTTGAATGAAATCTCAAGACTAAGCGACGCCCATACCGGCGCACGTATCGCCTCGAGTATTTCGTCTTGTTGCCCTTAACTACGCACTCTTCGTGACAACTTTTCGTGAATATGACGACTAAATCAATGTCTCACCGAACGAAACCTGTGCGACTTCGCAAGCCTTGCCCTAAGATGAGCGAATTTGCTAACAGTGGGAGGAGGAATGCGAGAGTCAATAAGTGTTTTCAATAGGTAAAACACCGTTATACACAGGTTGATACAGGAAACAAAATTTTTATCTAATGATTCCAAGATTTAAAGACTATTGTTTTACTCTCAACAGCGCTGCGGAGCACGAATTTGTTAAGCGAATTTCTCTATCTCTCTGAGTAAGACCTGTGTGATTTCGCAAGCCTTGCCCAAAGACGAGCGAATTGCTAACAGTGGGAGGAAGAATGCGAAAATCAGTAAGTATTCCAATGACTTGAAAGTACGTTTTCACGGGTCGGCCCAGGGTATAATCGTTAGTCCGAGTAACTCACACTTTAGAAGCAATTATTTATTCTTCAACAAACTAAAATGTACAGCGAGGACTTTCTTTTTGATTTATGAATATTGAGCAGCCGCAGAATTATCGGAGAAGAGAATATACAACTTAAATTCTCACCTTAGACAGGCAGGGATTGATCGGATCTTGACACTCGAGAACATCGATAAGAGCACTTTATTTTTCGTAAATACACTGTAACTAACACTTATGATTTCGAGTGGAGAATTTTCTTTTTACTTGTATTTATTTATTTTTCTTTTGACAATGAGAAGAGGAATTTTTCGAACAATAAATTTAACAAATGATAACAATTATTAATACTTATCGCAATTTTACTAACTTGATGTTGGTTGTGGCGATTGTATTGGCGAGTGACAATACGAGCACTTTAATTTCCAAACGGTGATTCGGAGTCTAATAATTACAATATCTAACTCTCTCTTTTTTTTTATAATAGACGGAGCGACAATATAACGCATCGGAAAGTAAAGGACAACTAATTTTTACTCGTTATCGATACTTATAAAATTTGATTGAAACAACTTAATCGAAAATCAAACTGACAGAGTGACAGTGTAAACACTTCGGACAATCAACAGGTAACTACGAAGTTTTCTATGTTACTAAGCTTATTTATAACTAAATCCCCCACGGGGCAACAGTCACATGACAGTTGGCTCCTGTGGGAATCGCAATGCTGCAGTTTTAGGGTGTCTGCCCGCGTACGTGAGAGAACGTGGATTTTGGTGGTCGCTGATATCTCGTCTTGTTTACTACCGATGTATTAGATTCCTAATTTCTCATTGTTGCTACGTGAAGGAATGTCAAGACCAGTCGCCCGACTTAGTTTCTTATCTTATCATAACCGCTGATGTTGCGTCTGGGAGGCTGCTGCAACCTTCTTGCTGATGCCTGTGGGAACGCTCAGGCGCGTGGCTGCGTGTCCTTGTTGGGGATGCGCCTGGGGACCTTGTGCCGATGCCAATGGTGGGGTTTAGTCCACGTGTATTGTTATCAGGAGTGCCTCTGGAATCTTCCTTGTAATTTTTAGTGGAGGTGGTAATGGGACTCTTATTGTTCTGTGGAGCTGCTGTACGTGTAGCACGTGTTGTTTCGTGTGTCTCCCATAAGGTATTTGTTTAATAGTAATTTTAGATATATGTATTTTCCATAAAAGTGGTGTCAAGTGGTGCGTGGCTTTTATAGATTTGATCATCTATTTATTTATTAATTTACGTTATTTGAGTATTGATCAGTCGTTAGATTTGATATCGGTTTGTTATTCGATTAGTTTATTTTTATTAGGTTGTGTGTGATCATGATGATTCAACTCAGTGTTTTTGATACAGTGGAGTTTACCATCGAGGTTATTTCTTTGTACTCGTAGCGGTGTGTTCGTTAGGTTAGGCTGTTTGTTGTTTGTTTATGTTTATTGGAGTTTTATATGAATATTTTGGTTTTATTTCAGGTGTGGGAGTGTTTTTGATGGAAGCTCCTGTGTCTTCTAATCCAGTCGTGGAGGTGTGTAAAATTTGTTCTTTGCATTTCCTTTTTATATCTTTAGTCGATATTCATCCTTTACTCGTTACTTCTTGAGTTTTCAGTATGAAAGAAGAAGAAACGGAAGAAAAGGAAGAATCGGAAGCATAAACCATTCAAGAGAAGTCCAAATCATTTACGAAGGCGTGATCGGAGTAGTGGTGTGTTGTGCCGCCAAAAAAGAGAGTTGAGATTACTGAGGGAAGTATCTGCTACTCAAACTGGTATAACAGCCTCGTCGTCGGTGTCTTATTCTGGTAGTTTTCCAGTTGTTGATTTGACTTTGTCTGATGAAGATACGGTTGAGTTACCACCCAATTCTCCTCCGATCGAAGTCCTAAACACCAATAATTGTGCAAAGATACGGTTCCCGGAGGAAATTCCTGCGGAGGTTTTGGATGCTCATTTGCGCCATCATCGTTCTGGTGAAAAGGGGGTTTCACCTATAGTGCTTTCATGGTGTATGCAACGGTTTCATGAACTGTGTCCGGATGCTCCGCTTTGTGACTTTGATTTTATTTAATAATAATATCCTAGTTGTACATATATATATATTATATATATATTATATTCTATATATATTATATATTATATATATATTATATATTATATTATATATATATATATATATTATATATCAATAATTTTAAGTATATTAGCATAAGGTTACAGTGAGTGTATGTTTCATATTCTGTAGTGTAGATTTTGTATGTTTTTTGTAGATCGAATAAATTATTTTTGTATTGCTCCATTTTTCCTTACTTGAGTTTGCTTGACTTTTTAGTTCGTTGTGGTTTTTATATTTTCTGTGTGGGTACAGGTTGTGTTGTATACGTATGTATTATTTTATTTACTTTAGTCATGTCCTATTTCTATCCATTTGGTCGTTTTATGTAATAGTTTACATTTTCTTTTAATGCGTGGTTGTGCGTAGTAGTGCGTGGTTTTGACGGTTTAGTTCGATATTGTAGATTGAATAAATTATTCTTAGTGTTGCCTTTTATCTATTTTATTTTATTTAAATTTGCTCGGTATTTTAGTTTGTTGTATCATTTTATTTCAGCCTTGTCTTATTTCTAATGGTATTTCGTCCATTTTATCGTTTTTATGTAGTAGTTTACATTTTCGATTGTGAATACGGCATTAAGCTTTAACGTGTGTTTGTGTGTGGTAGTGCGTGATTTGACGGTTTAGCTCGATATTGTAGATCGAACAAATTATTCCTAGTATTTAATTTATTTATTTTAGGTTTGTTTGGTATTTTAGTGGTTCCTTATAATATTTCATCCATTTGATCGTCTTTATGTAGTAGTTTACATTTCTTTTGATTCATAGTAGGTTTTAATGCGTGTTTTGTGCGTGGTAATGTGTAGTTTGGCGGTTATGTTCGATATTGTAGATCGAATAAATTATTCTTAGTGTTGGTTATTATTTATTTTATTTTATTTAAGTTTCCTCGATATTTTAGTTTGTTAGGGTTTTTATGTTTTCCTCTGTGGGTGCAGGTTATGTTGGTTATGGACGTGGAAATTCCTGCACTTATCCAACCTGTACGAGTATATATTATTTTATTTATTTTAACTTTATCCTCTTTCCTATGGTGTTTCGTCTGTTTGTCTGCCTGATCTTGCTTGTATTGTTTTAGCGCAAGAAGGAGGAGAGATTCCAAAAATGTGTGGATGGCTCGTGAAGACGATACAGATGACTGTGCGAAGCCTCACTTCCCTCAGGAGACTTCTGCCGGAATCCTGGATGTTCTCCTGTGTCACTGCTCTTCTGGTCAGAGCAATCTTCTCTGCTGTATGCTCCCAGTATATGCAGTGACTTCGTGAGATGTGTCTTGAAGTTATTTTACTTATCTCGTTAATATTTCCATTTGATTATTGCCTCCGGTGTCTTGTTTGATTTATTGTTTTTTCGGTATAGGTTTTGGTGATTATGATTTTCAATGGTGAATACGGAGATGTCTTTGTCAAAGGTTCCTTATGCAGGTTGTCCCAGTGCGTTCTTTGTTTTGTTTTATTATTTTTAATTTGTCTTGTGTCATTCATCTTTTATTTACTACATGTGTTGTTTCAGCGCAAGAGGAAGATGGATTCCAAAATGTGTGAGTGGTCCCAGAAGGCGTAGTCAACGTGTGAAGTGTCTTGGGCAGGAACGAAGAATCGTGTGACATTTGTGTTGATTATGTTTGATGCTTATATATATATATATTATTTTGTTGGTTAAATTTTTAGTCAGTTTAGTTGAATGTAATGTAATATTTACAAGGTAGTCTAGTATATTTATTTCATTGTGTTTATTTGGTTATTAGTTGTTTGACTTGATAGTAATATATATATATATATTTATTTTACAATGTAAAATTTCTTTGAGTTTATCTAAATATTAATTAGTTTCAATAGTGTGATATTGTGCATTTTATTTCTTTTACATGTGTTAGGTTGTGTATATATATATCTATATGTATTTGTGTCTCACGATGTATGGAATTCTTTTAATATTAAAATGTTAGTTAGTCTTAATAGTGTAATTTCTTGTATTGTATTTTATATTTATTAGATTATTGCTTGTTTGGTTTAATAATGTAAAACACATATACATATATATATATATATATTTTACAATATATTTTCATATATAGTTTAAATTTACTGACATGTTAACTAGTTTTAATAATGTAGAATAATATATTTTAATTGTTTTTCATTCTTTTCTAAATTACTGGTTGTTTGATGATATTTAACAATATAGTTTTCATGTGATATTCTTCAAATTGATTTTAATAATTTTATTTCTTCTGAATTTATTTTATAAATATATATACATATATATATATGTATGTATGTATTTCACAGTGTGGCTTCATAAAGGTTCTTTAGATCTCAGAGTGATAGTTAATCTCAATAGTATCATTTCGAGTACTGTATTATCGTATTTATTGAATTATTGATTGTTTAGGCTAGTAATATAAAGTGCACATGCATATATATTAACGTGTCAATTAGTTTAATAATGTAGCATCGTGTATAATTTCCATGTGACATTCCTCAAGTTGGTTTTAATAATTTTATTTCTTCTAAATTTGTTATATATATATATGTCGGAGATGAGGGAACACCGGAGTCTTCCCTTGGAACCTTGGGAAAATCCTGTAATATAGTAATTTAGGAACCGTAATTAAACAATTGTCATTCACCCTGATTGTACCTATTCGAGATTCGTGACAATGAGCTTGGGCTCCAGGCGATATCCAGTCGCCAACGTAGTCGCGGTCAAGGGACGGACGGTTGTCTAACAAAGACCTTACCCTTCGGACATAACGGTTACGAGATGCCGTTGCGTCGTCGCGATGCATGTACACCTAGCCTGAGGACCCCTTATAAATCTTAAGATTTGGTTAACTAAGGTCCTTCAAAGAGTCGTTGTCCTAATTACGGGAGGATAAGGGAAACTCATTTACCCGCGAACGACACTTCCCACTAGCAACTTTTACAAGGCCAGCTGGCATCCGCTGCTAACTATCGACATGGGAAATTGACCAATTGACAGCAACGCCAATTTCCCTCACCTTCCGAACGGAGGCATCGCTCTACGAATCCGATGACCTCGTGCCCTTAGACACACCCCGCCAGAGTTTCCCTCGGCGGCGTCGTCGTAACGGAGATTCATTCTTTCGTGCGATTTCATCAACGAAAAAGGTAAACGTCTTGAGAACGAGTGAGGACTTCACGTTTGCTAGTCAAAGAGCTGGACTTGGAGTTTGCAAGAACATACGCCCGTTACCCCGTTGACCGCGGATTCGTTATTGGATCTCGGGACATTGTCACTAGTGCCGAATCACCGCGATTGCTTATTGACTCTGTATAATCCCTACTCGCGCCAATAAACGTCATTCGAGTGATCAAGAGAGATGCATAGTCCCAGTGGAGAATCATTGTGTTCCCAATACTTTCCCTCTGACGGCGAATCGGACCTTCGAGACAACTCCAACTCGACATATATATATATATGTATGCATGTGTTTCACAATGTAACTTGTATAAAGTGTTTCAATTTTACTAGTTTATCTTAATACTGTAGTTTCGCGTATTGTATATTTTATGTATTTTATTGCTATTTATCTAGGGTAGGGAATATATATATATATATATTTATATATATACATATATTTTTTGTATTTCGCATTTGTTATTAGAATATGTATTCCTAGTCTGTTCCTTTTTCCTTCCTTCTTTAATTCAAATCGCGAGTTAGTCTTGATTGGTTAAAATCTTAGATCGTAGTTCATCCAATTGTCAAATCGGCTAACCATTTGGATTGTCAATTTGTACATAATCATAATTTATTAATTAGTTTGTTCAAATCGCGGGTGGCTCTTGATTGATAGAATTTCGAATTGTAGTTTGAATTGTCATAAATTATTCTTATTGTAATATTCAATAATGGTTTGTTTATTTATTTTAAATCGTGAATTATTCTTGATTAGTTGGCTAACCATTTGGATTGTCAATTCGTACATAATCATAGTTTATTAGTCAGTTCAGATCGCGAGTTGATTTTTATTGATAGAATTTCAAATCGTAGTTTGAATTGTCAAATTATAGATTACTTTTATTCAAATCGCAGGTTGCTTTGATTGGTAGAATTTTCGAATCGTAATTTGTATTGTCAAATTATAGATTACTTTTATTCAAATCACAGGTTGCTTTGATTGATAGAATTTTCGAATCGTAGTTTGAATTGTCAAATTATAGATTACTTTTATTCAAATCGCAGGTTGCTTTGATTGGTTTACCTGGCTTACTAGTTAGTTCAGGTTATGTTGTTTTTAGTAATTTACTAGTGTATATTTTTATATTCCATTTTACTTCTTTATTATTATTTTGAATACAATTATTCTTATTTGATTATTTTGTGGTTTGTTCGAGTCACTGCTAGTTCGAACATATTTTTGATTTATTGCTAAGTTCTACTAGGGTGTCTTACACAGGTATGTCCCTATTTGTTAATCTACTAATCGCCGCTATGTGAATACTACGCGTATTTACCTTTAATTAATCTTCTACTAGCATGTTTTATTTTATTTTATTCTACTTTATTTATCTTATTATGTGTCAGATTTCTGCTCGCGTTATTTGCATATTGTAATTCCCGTTACGGCACGTGCGGAGCGCGGGACAACGTTATATAGTGTTACGTTATAACGTATAACGTTATGTAGCATTACCATATAACGTATAACGTTATGTAGCATTACCATATAACGTATAACGTTATATGGTATTACGATATAACGTATAACGTTATGTGGTATTACGAAAGTTAGATATTATTGCAAACAATCTCAGGCAATTCCTTCGTCAAAGCACATTTTCGAATGTATAAAAGCAGTATTCAAAACTTGTTGCTTTGATTCCAAAATTTTCCTGTCGCGAAATTTCTTCTTGCACATAAAATTCCATATTTGTACGACAGAACTGAACTTTACTATCCCTATATGTATATTTTAAATTAATACTCAAATTCAAAAATGAATGGCAAACAATTAAATCCATCATGATAGTGCCATCAGAGAAAAGAAGGTGAAATAAAAAATGATTTATTATCGTTATTATTAAATATGTAATAATTGCAATTTTTAATGCAACGAAGTCGGAGGACATCCGACTTCATCACTACGAAATATTTAATTAAATCATTGCAACTCTCTGTAGATATACATTTTTAATACACTCCAACTTTAAAAGTGATTATAGTGAACATACATGTCTTCAATCACAAATATTCAAATTAATTGTTAATATAATATCATTTTTATCAGTTATTAGTATTATTAATATTGTCAATATAAAATAGTTCATTATCATGTAAATAACATAAACAAAAACGCGATATGCAAGAAGATCTATCCTGAACTAATAAATAATACATAGAAAAAGAAAATGTTACTATTTACGGGTATAATAAATACCCGCGGTCACTGTGCTCGCAAAAAATTCTACGTAATACAACCAATCACCCGTATCGATTCGGACCTTTCGTCCTATGACATGATTGAGTGACCAGAAGGACAAAAATGCATGCGACTCATGCGATAAGGTGCGAGGAACGTAGTCATCGATGCTATGGTAGCCCAGGAAAAGTCGTCGTGAAGACCGTTATCAAGGAGGAGTCATGCAATCCCATCATGGAAAACACTGTAACGATGTATGGAATATTATAATTTGCTCTTAAATATGACGTTAATTAATTGGAAAATTTAATGCAGTGGAAGATTAATGTCTATTAATCTCTATTAAAATTTTAATGACAATATTCAAATTAGGAGTAGCAAATTGAAATACATAGCAATACAATTAAATAATTTACATATTACTTACATTCTTGGCTTTTGAAGTACCACTAGGTCCTTTTCAGGAAGCAGGAGGAAGAAGAAGGAGTGATAAACCTTTAACAAAACATATGTCTTTTTATAGATATATAAATAATACACGCGTGAATAATTTATTTTGAAACTTAAGTAATGATTCAGCAAAAAAATGTTAAATAACGTAATATGGAATTCTATGAAAACCTTAAACTTTAATAACAATAAAAAAGTTAAATTGTTAGTGAACTCTAATTACTGTAACAACTGAAACTCTGATATTAAAGTATAAAATCAGACTTGTTTTTGTTATTTTGAATAATTAAAGCAAAATACAAGGAATAAAATTAATTGGAATACAATATGCAAAGATTCTTACATGCTTAGTTCTGAAGCATCACTGCGTCCTTTCCAAAGCACAGGAAAAAGTAGAAATTATGAAAAACTGAAACAAAACATATGAAATATTATAATTTGTTCTTAAAAATATATCGTTTATTGTTAAAGAAGTATAAACTAATGAAATATAAAACTCTATTCAAACTTAAAATATTAATAACAATACAAATTGAAATTGTGTTAAAATCTAATTACTATAAAAATTTTTCTCATTATATTATATTATATTAATATTTTCTCATTTCAATATACAAAAATATAACAACTTCGCAATAGATTGTTTTCTAATAACAATTAAATGATTTGCATAATTTGCTATATATTAATATAAAAACATTAATTAATTACTTAATAGTATATTCGATTATTAACGATAATCTAATATTTTCAACAAATTATGCAACTATTTATAAAATGATGTTATTATATGCCAATCGTAAGCTGTATAGCAATTATTTAGCAAATATCGATTACTATTGATCCAATAAAGAAGAAAATAGTTGTGTACGTACCTCTGCTTTGTTATAATACTGCAATCATTACCAAATCTGCATGAGAAATCAACGATTCGATATATAAATAATTATCTATGACGTCCATCTTGTTTCAGTCCGAATTATCGATTGTTAATCGCTTGTGGCGTCTGTGATGTGAATCAGTATTCTTTCAGTCTTTTCAGTAGTGACTAGTCAATAATCTACACAAAAGAAAACCAACAATTTCAAATAAATGTACGACAAAACCAATAATTTTCAGTAACAGAACAAATTATAGTAAAGGCCGGTAATGTGAATTATCGATAATTTTGACGTAATCCCCACAGAAATACAGCCAAGAATAAATGTACAATAAATCAATAACTTACAACAATGAAACTAACTATAGTGAAATAAAGTAATAATAGAACAAAAATTCTACCTCAAAGATCGATAATATAAACGATCAATAACTGTAAATTGCCAAATGCGCAGTCAATGATAAAAGTAAAAGAAAATTTCGGGATACAGTATAATTTTACTAAGATTATAATCAATAAACGGTTAAATACGAACGTGCTATTGGAATGAACTAGATGAAAGTGTAGAATCGTTGATAAAGTCGAAATGAAGGTACTAACAGCAGGATAACGCTCGACGAGACAAATTTTCGCTGCACGAATTTCAGGAGTGTGTCACCGCTCGGCTCGGTTGAAACTACGTCTTTCCAATATTCCGAACCAATAGGAACGCCCGATATGACGTCACAATTTATTGCGCCAATAGGAACGCTCAATTTCATTTGACAATATTCTGCGCCAATAGGCACGCTCGATTTGACTTCGCAATATATTCCACCAATAGGAACGCTCGATTTTCGTATACACGAGCGCGCGCAAATTTATTGTATTCAAACAGTCAAATTGATGAAATTGAGAAATAGAAAACATATTTAGGACAATATTCAGTAACAATTGCGAATAAGATTATGTTTCTTGGCTTTTGAGCCACCATTGCAGCATTCCCAAAGAAGACAAAGAAGTTGAAGCTGTGATATATCTATAACAAAACATAAGATATCATTAATATCGTTAATACATAATGAAAGATATGGAACTTTAGCAATAATAAAGACTAAACTCTAATAAATATGTAAATTGAAACTTTAATATAAAAGTTTGAGAATAAAACGTTCAGTGATTTTTGATACGTATCAGACAGTTTTATTGTACTTTAGTATTAAGACTTTAAGACTTTATTTCAATCAAAAAGGACATTTGCAGCTTTCTAAATTATCAATAATTTTTTTTAATAATTAACACGTGTGTTAACCAAACCAAACAGTTTTGGATGATCTAGACTAGACTATATTAAAGTAGTTTTTAGCATGATATCGTTGTTCAAATGTTATAAATTAGTGGTTTATGTTGTGATATGTATAATTTTCTGTGCTGGACTAGGTTAAACGCGCAGTAAGAGAACTTGTATGCGAGTATCAGTGTGTGGAAGTATGCGTGTAGCGGCGTCTCGAAAACAGATGAATGTAAACAGTTCAGTCGTTAGAAGCATCTGGAACAGTCGGTTAATAGTCGGGTATAGAAGAAAGTGCTGAGACGCGTGCAAATATGTATCGATAAATATAACAGAAATCGTCCATTAAATTAATGTATAACTATTTCAATATTAATTAAAAGTGTAAATTTTGTGTTCCTATAACATTATTTCGGTTCCAAAGATCCAAAATTCTCAACAGTTTAAATATTATAAATTAATACTTTAATTGCTATTAAGTAATGGTTAAAATGTCGTTAATTAATGGTTTGATTGTAATAAATTAATGGTTTAATTGTTATTAATTAATAGGTTAAATGTTATAAATTAATAGTATAAATGTTATAAATTAATGGTTTAAATGTAATAAATAAATGTTTCTAATATTGTTAATTAATAGTTTAAATGTTAAAATAAAAGTTTTAAATGTTGTTATTTAATGGTCCAATTGTTGTAAATTAATAGCTTATAGGTTACAAATTAATAGCTTAAATGTTATAAATTAATAGTTTGGATGTTAGAAATTAATGGTTTAAATGTATAAAGTAATAGTTTAAATGTTTTAAATTAATGGCCTGGATGTTGTAAATTAATAGCTTAAATGTTATTAATTAATAGTTAAAATTCAATTATTAATGGTTTAAATGTTATAAATTAATGGCTTAAATGTTATAAATTAATTACTTAAGCGTTATAAATTAATGGCTTAGACGTTATAAATTACTAGTTTCAATGTTATTGTTTGATATTTTTTTTACTTACCTTATATTTAAGATCCTTTTCGATGTTCACTCTCCGGGAGTTCAAGCACGAAAAAGCTCGCGCGCGACTTGCGTGTTCCTTACATAGCTTGACAAGGTGTCGGGATGTTAATCAAACGGTAACAATTTTTTTACATAGCAAGAGGCGGTTTTTCCATTATAACAAAATCAAATCGAACAATTTCTTAATTTTTATCGTAAATAGGCGTCTTTAACAATTTAATACGATATCCATTTTTATCATTTTAATAGTTTCTACAAGCTAAAACTAAATTCATACTTTTTTGATACTAGTTTTCGACTATCAATTAGCTTGAACAAAAAGGGAGGAAAAGCCTAACGGCAGTCGATGACGTTGCTGTGAAATAAGTTAAGGTATTAAATAATCAGACAGATAAAATTCATATTAAGCGTTATATTATATTATCGATATTCGTTCATTTACTCGTGCTAATTAAATAATAGAATGTTCCTTTTTCTCGAATAAGACCTGGATCACTGTTTGCGATATTTAAAATTCTTATTTAATGCTTACTTAAAAGTCAGGTACCTTTTTGATTCCTCTCAAGTTAAACGAGTAAATTTACTCGTTATAGTTGTAACATAAAATGGCTATTTTCTTCAATACCGCCTGCATCGCTGTACGTGATACAGATATTAATTACGTAGCGAATAATATGAACTAATTGGCTGTAATCGCGGTTAGATATTTCTTCGTTAGATCTATCAAAGGATCTATTAGGCTATTAGCGAGAGACTTATTGATTCCTTGAAGAAATATCAAATTCTTTGAAAATTAATTAAATGATTTTATTCAATTAGTATTCGACAATGTCTATCATATTCAGCAATCTTCTTTTATAATAGATTCTGCTCGGATCAATTATTTTATAATAAAATGCAGATTATGCTACTGTATATTATATTTGCCTATAGCTCTTTTTTTTCTAATTCATTGATTTTATTATTAGTTTCGTTGGGTTTTCCCATGAGTATCTGTTGTACGTACATCAACATTATGCTCAGAATTTTAATATCGTCGGATAACTATCTTTTTCGTAAAATAGTTCGTACAACCGTAAACTCGTACTGTTTTTAAAATCATTACATACAGGATCATAATCATTACAGGAGTGAACTTGTCGATGATTTTGTCACGTAAAATGACAAATAAAATAAAAAAGAAATTTAAGATGAAAAATAAAAAAGAAACTTTACTTTTTTCTAACACTGGGTTTACGATTTACTTCCGAACTCTATGCGTGACTCTTTAAGACTGACTCTTACAACTCGACTTCCGATCGGATTCGGTTATTTGTCTTTGTCACCCCTCAATCCTCCCCACTATCCGCGAGTTCGTTAGGCGTCCGCGACTGTTGCCACACACGCCTTCTTATCGAACATTCGACGGAAGGACCGTTGGGATATTGATGGTTCATTAGGCACTTCGCTTCGGCGATATACATTGTTGCCAAGTGCTTGCCAAGTTGCCAAGTGCCACATCTTTATCTCCGGTTTTGAAGTAAGCCGGTCGTGACACTATCCTCGGATATGTTTACATATAGAATTTTGGTTTGTCACAAGCATTTTTGAATATTTATTAAAAAAATGTAGTTTATAAGTAAGAAACGAACATCCGTAGTATAATTTTTTCAGATAGATTGTATTACATTTATAATGTTTATAAATACTTGTCAATATCAGGAAATATCGTACAAAGCACAAATAATATTTCAAATATATTCTATTTTCGTAATAGAATATTTTTTATTGATGAATAAATTAATTGGAAACAGCAGTATTTTTTGGAAAAAGACGCTCACTTCCCCCATCCTTCTCTGTTAATGCAGTTTTACTTTCGGAAATTTTTTGTGACCGGGTGCAATGTGGTCTTAGAGACAGTGTTTGCTATGTAACGTTTTTATAATTTAATATTTTATAATTAGATTTAGTTTTACATTTTCAATGCCGTGCTTTGATAATGGGATCGCCTAAGGCCATTGCCATTAATATTTTATAATATTCTATTACATTTTATGTTTGAAAAAATTATATTTTTCCAACTTTCTATCTATTAGTCAATTTTATTTAATCAAGTGACAACGTATAAGCGCAGATATCTTCGTTTCAGATTCATTTTTATCCGTCAAAATGATATTAAATCATTTGTGTTTACTCTCTATACCTTTTACGTTCATCTCACTGTTCAGCCTAACGTATTGTTCTTTGTTTTGAAACATAATATGTTTATTACTGAAAAACATATCCTTGAGTGTAGGTGTTTCAGGAATTTGACGAATCCTATTCGTGTATGCACGGATAGCCGACATCTCTAGCCCCCTACTCCTCCCTAACCGAAACTCGTTGGATAAATCGCGGTGCGGGGTGTCAGTTTAGCGTGGACAGTCAGAGGGATGGGACGTATATCCATACGTGTCATTTTGCGACAAGTGGCTTTGGCACTTTGGTAGACATTTTTCTACCGTTCCAACTCACTCTATTGTTACTTTTGTTGTTACATTTGTTTTAATGTTCTGCTTTTTTTGTGCAAATTACTATTATTTGATTTCGGGGGAAGTTTTGATGTATTAGAGGGATGCTACGAAATTCGAAAGGACGGGGTGAAAGTCAAAAGGACGCCATGGTGATTAACGATAAATTTGATAACTTTTCGTCGAAATGAGGTAATATTTATTCACTATTAAATCAACTCCATTTCTTATAAATATTTCGTGATATTAATTAATATCTAATATAACAAATTCTAAATTCACGGTTTATTAAGAATACCAAGATGAAAAAGGCAAGATTAAAGAAATTATTTTTTTCTTTCGAATATATTAAATTATGTTTCCGAAGAAATTGAATAGATCGTTTAATATAAATTTAACATGAATTCTCTCGACTCTGTTTCATTTGAGTAAGAAATTCAAATAACTTTTTTATTTTGCTTCATTATTCGTAAATTGTCTGTAATATAATATTGACTATTAATTTCGTTAATTAATTTCGTCTTTCTCAATAACTTTTATTACATTCGAGAAAGTACGTTATCACAGACAAGTTTGAACAGGTTCTGCGAATCGTGTCTTTTTCGTATTGCGCAGATTTGTTTAACGGTCAGAAAAAGTGCGCCATGTTGCATTAGAACGAAGTCACGTAATGCATAAAATATTTGAAGTTGTAATGGCGGACATTCAATTTGGCGGATAATTTTTACAAATCAATCGTATTATGAAATATTCATATATATATATTTGACAATGATAAAAAATACTTTGAAAAATATTTTAAATATACTAACCATATATTTTCTTTCGTATTCTTAGTATGATATTTATACGTATATTTTCGTGCTCTTGATATGATATATGATTCTACCTATGGTAAATAAATAATAATTAATTCGTAGTTCTAAGAAAGCAGTATTTTCGTAAACAAACACTCGACAGAAAAAAGAAAAAGATTTCCTTTCCCTATCCCCTACCTCTAATAAGGTAGAGTCAGTGTTTGCTGCGTTACATCACATTTAATATTGATTTAAAGCATAATAACTTTTATTAAATGTAATTATAATAATCAGACGCGAAATTAGAGTCAGTGTGTTCGTCGATTGTTAGTTGACATAACGGACGCGTTAATAGTCTATTATTCTTCTTTTTTTTTTCTTTTTTTGTTAAACATTCGTTTTCGGTAGTAGAGTTGTAGGTCTCGCAAGAGGATAAAGCCTTTCCTGGAACTAAAGAATGTAAGTATTGTCGTACATTGTATTTTAATTTATTTATCGAACTAAAATCTTAAAATTTTGCTCTTGAAATACACAATAAAAATGTTTGACATCGTTCAGAAATCGATAGAGTCTCAATTTCTAAGTCATTATTATGTTAACGTTCCACTTTTTATATATTCAGTGAACTTTATTAGAATTTCAATTCTTTTTATTCTTAAAATTTCAAGTTTGAATAGAGTTTTATTTTTCATCGTCTTAAATTTTCTAACAATCACAAGTACGCTTTCAAGAACAAATTATAATATTTAATACGTTTTGTTACAGGTTTTTCATAACTTCCATTTTTTTCTTCTTCTTTGGGAAGGATGTAGCGGTGTTTCAAATTTGAGCATGTAAGAATCTTCACTCTTTGTATTTTATTAACTTTATTCCTTGTATTTCGCTGTAATTGTTATTAATTAAAAACTAAAATCTAGTTTTAAATTTTTATATTAGCATTTCAATTTCAATCTTAATTAGAGTTTATTATAATTTTAATTTCTTTTGCTATTAAAGTTTCAAGTCCTCATAGAGTTTCATATTTTATTATGTTAAATTTTTTGATCAACCATCGCATTTCTCAAAACAAATTATAATGATTCATATTTTGTTAAAGGTATGTCACTTCTTTCCTTTCTTCCTGTTTCTTGGAAAAGACCTAGTGGTGTTTCAAAAGCCAAAAATGTAAGTAACTATGTATTTTGTATTTTATTTAAGTCGATTCCTTATATTTCATTTAATAATTAAAATAAATAATAGTTAGATAGTTTAAAAAATAAAATTTGATTGAAGATTTGAAAACTTGTAAATTTTTCATTCTTAAATTGAATATTATTATTAAAAAATTTTATTTAATAGAAATTAGTCTTCTATTATTTCAAACTTTTAAAGTAATTAACACCGTCACTACGAGTAAATTAGAATATTCTATGCCTTGTTATAGTTTTCTTCCATTGAATTCGACGGTTCCAATTTGATGATGGCTTGATGACGAATTCCCTTGGATTCGAACAACATCCAGGACAACATACTTCACATCTAATCGTGAGTTGCATGTGTTTTTGTTCCTCCGGTCACTCAATCATGTGGAAGGATGAAAGGTCCGAATCGACACGGGTGACTGGTTGTATACGTAGAACTTTTGACGAGCGTAGTGACCGCGGGTATTTATTATACCCTTGAGTAGTAACATTTTTTGTCTATATTTTATTTATTAGTTTAGGATAGGTTTTCTTGCGCATCGCGTTTTTAAATTTTGATGAAAATATATATATATAATATATATAAGTATGATATTTACATATTACAATATAAAGTATTTTGTGTAAGTAGTATAATGTTGATAATAATATAATTATATCATTATATTATTAGATATGATTAGTATATATATGCATATGATTGAAAATTACACAATATATTAATTATAATTATTCATAAAATCAAATTATATTCAATACTACTATATATTTATAAAAACAAAGTATCCATGTGAGCATATATATGAGTATTGAAATAAACGACGAAATGACTTGGTTTAAGTATTTTGTAGTGAAGATGTCTGATACCTTCAGACTTCGTTAATATGGAAATTCACTTATGTTTATGAATTACGTACGGAGCAGTTTTATTATTTTAGTATACACAGTGTACTTAATAGTATAATTTCGGTAAAATTCGGGATATGGAACATGATAAAAAGTATATGTTAAAGTTTAACTTTGTCTGTCCGTTATAATAAATATTATCAAATTTCACGTGCAAGAGAACACTTCGCGACAGGCTGGTTTCAGAATCAAAACAAATTTTGAACGTTTCTTTGTGTTTTCAAAGATGTGTTTTGATAAAGATATCGCCTGAGGATATTTCGAGTAATAAAGTTCATTTAGAGTCCATTGTTGTTCATTGATATAAGTATTACTTGCATTGAATCTTAGTTTATGTTTAATGAATAGGTATATTCTTCATTAATTATCTTCATTCAGTTTAATAGTTTAATTGTTCATTAAAATAATACAGTAAATTTGAAATGAAATTAGATTGCAAAGTCAAAGAATATTAGCCCGTTAGATACAAAATATAATAGATAGACTAATCATATTTTTAGCACAGGATTTTCAGGTTTAACCCCTTCCATGTTTATTGTCAGAATCTCACTCACGTGCCCAGGTGCTTCTTGGATGGGAGGAAGGCAATGGGCATGATGAGTAGTTTATAAGCTTAACAATTTTTTCAGCGACTGACGTTGCGTTAGCGTATCGAGCACGACGTATTTTCCACTACGTGTGTATGTGATTAGGCTGTGGAATTGCGTCGCTTTTGCTATTTATTATAATCTTGAAATAGTTATGGATTGGGAAATATGAATCCAATTATCATTGAAAAAAACAGTGTTAATAAATGGGGTTAATAAGTGGTTTATAAATAATAATATTACTAATCTCAGTATTAAACTACAATGATAATTTCATTGAATAAAATACGACGATCTATTCTAGTCAAATTATTTCTTTACATGATATACATACAATGGTCGCTAGTCATCGTCAGTCGATTTCAGGAAAATGGTACGTACTTTAGAGTGTGAAAGTTGTATATCGAACTCGGGTGTCGGAGGCGTCCCGGGACGTCTCTCTACTGTATGCCTTTGCGCCCGGGTTATGATTGAGAACCGTGGAGTGAATGTGTTGGTGTCCTTGTTTTACCATTTTTTTAATTTTAAATATAGGTTTCCGGGTAGGATAGGTAGCATATTTTCTGGCATGAGTGTTAACCATAAGTAGGTAGGGCGGGGCAGGTTGGCACAGTCTCTCGTCGGGTAGCCCCGTTTACGCGTGTCCAACCCGTTTCAGGACATTTGATTTGAAAAATTGTCTCTGAAGCAGGCATCACGAATGGAGCATACCATTTGTCTTGAGCTTTGCCTATTGGTTTTTCGAATATCATGGTCGTGGTCGCGAGAGTACGGAGAGGGTTTCGAAACGAACATTTATTGCTCGAGCACGTACATGCGAACGGACAGCGGTCGCAATGATCGTTGGTCGACCATGTGCACTGGGAATAGCATCCGCGATTTATATTTTTCTTTCATCTTTATTAGTTATTTTTTGGTTTGCGATTAGAAAGTCTCGAGCCTAGATTAAAGTTTCAGCGGCAAATACAATGCAATTACCGTTTTCGAATTTCAAAGCCCACATATATCTACTTGAACGTATCTCCACTGCTATTGGTGTTACGAAGACATTTCGGAGCGCGTTATACTCCACATTTGATTCATTATACAGGGCAAATCGTTGGGTTTGCCCTACGTTAACTGTCTTCCCTGTCAAATCCAATGCAATTATAGTTTTTAAATTATCAAGGCCAAATAAATCTAATTGATCGTATCTCCGCTGCTATTGGGGTTACGAAGATATTTCGGAGCGCGTTATACTCCACATTTGATAGTTTATACAGGGCACATCGTTCGGTTTTCCCAACGTTAACACTCTTCCCCATCAAGTCCAATGCAATTATAGTATTTAAATTTTCAAGGCCAAATAAATCTAATTGATCGTATCTCCGCTACTGTTGGGGTTATCTAGGCAATTCGATGCGCGTAATACTCCACATTTGATTCTTTATACAGAGCACATCGTTCGGTTTTCCCAACGTTAACACTCTTCCCCATCAAATCCAATGCAATTATAGTATTTAAATTTTCAAGGCCAAATAAATCTAATTGATCGTATCTCCGCTGCTATTGGGGTTATCTAGGCAATTCGATGCGCGTAATACTCCACATTTGATTCTTTATACAGGGCACATCGTTCGTTTTGCACTATGTTAGCTCTCTTCTCCGTCAAATCCAATTCAATTATAGTATTTAAATTTTCAAGGCCAAATAAATCTAATTGGTCGTATCTCCGCCGCTATTGGGGTTACGGAGACATTTCGGAGCGCGTTATACTCCACATTTGATTCTTTATACAGAGCACGTCGTTCGGTTTTCCCAACGTTAGCACTCTTCCCCATCAAATCCAATGCAGTTATAGTATTAAATTTTCAAGGCCAAATAAATCTAATTGATCGTATCTCCGATACTATTGGGGTTATCTAGGCAATTCGATGCGCGTAATACTCCACATTTGATTCTTTATACAGGGCACATCGTTCGTTTTGCCCAACGTTAACTCTCTTCCCTGTCAAATCCAATGCAATTATAGTTTTTAAATTATCAAATCCAAATTAATCTAATTGGTCGTATCTCCGCCGCTATTGGGGTGACGAAGACATTTCGAAGCGCGTTATACTACACATTTCATTCTTTATACAGGGTACATCGTTCGGTTTGCCCTATGTTAACGCTCTACCCCGGCAAATCCAATGCAATTATAGTATTTACGTTTTCAAGGCCAAATAAATCTAATTGATCGTATCTCCGCTACTATTGGGGTTATCTAGGCAATTCGATGCGCGTAATACTCCACATTTGATTCTTTATACAGGGCACATCGTTCGGTTTGCCCAACGATAACTCTCTTCCCTGTCAAATCCAATGCAATTATAGTATTTAAATTTTCAAGGCCAAATAAATCTAATTGATCGTATCTCCGCTACTATTGGGGTTATCTAGGCAATTCGATGCGCGTAATACTCCACATTTGATTCATTATACAGGGCAAATCGTCGGGTTTGCCCTACGTTAACTGTCTTCCCTGTCAAATCCAATGCAATTATAGTTTTTAAATTATCAAGGCCAAATAAATCTAATTGATCGTATCTCCGCTGCTATTGGGGTTACGAAGACATTTCGGAGCGCGTTATACTCCACATTTGATACTTTATACAGGGCACATCGTTCGGTTTTCCCAACGTTAACACTCTTCCCCATCAAATACAATGCAATTATAGTATTTAAATTTTCAAGGCCAAATAAATCTAATTGATCGTATCTCCGCTACTATTGGGGTTATCTGGGCAATTCGATGCGCGTAATACTCCACATTTGATTCTTTATACAGGGCACATCGTTCGGTTTTCCCAACGTTAACACTCTTCCCCATCAAATACAATGCAATTATAGTATTTAAATTTTCAAGGCCAAATAAATCTAATTGATCGTATCTCCGCTACTATTGGGGTTATCTGGGCAATTCGATGCGCGTAATACTCCACATTTGATTCTTTATACAGAGCACATCGTTCGGTTTTCCCAACGTTAACACTCTTCCCCATCAAATCCAATGCAATTATAGTATTTAAATTTTCAAGGCCAAATAAATCTAATTGATCGTATCTCCGCTGCTATTGGGGTTATCTAGGCAATTCGATGCGCGTAATACTTCACATTTGATTCTTTATACAGGGCACATCGTTCGGTTTCCCCAACGTTAACTCTCTTCCCTGTCAAATCCAATGCAATTATAGTATTTAAATTTCCAAGGCAAAATAAATCTAATTGATCGTATCTCCGCCGCGATTGGGGTTACGGAGACATTTCGGAGCGCGTTATACTCCACATTTGATTCTTTATACAGAGCACATCGTTCGGTTTTCCCAACGTTAACACTCTTCCCCATCAAATCCAATGCAATTATAGTATTAAATTTTCAAGGCCAAATAAATCTAATTGATCGTATCTCCGCTACTATTGGGGTTATCTAGGCAATTCGATGCGCGTAATACTCCACATTTGATTCTTTATACAGGGCACATCGTTCGTTATGCCCAACGTTAACTCTCTTCCCTGTCATATCCAATGCTATTATAGTATTTAAATTTTCAAGGCCATATAAATCTAATTGATCGTATCTCCGCCGCTATTGGGGTTACGAAGACATTTCGGAGCGCGTTATACTCCACATTTGATTCTTTATACAGTGCAAATCGATGGGTTTGCCCTATGTTAACTCACTTCTCTGTCAAATCCAATGAAATTATAGTATTTAAATTTTCAAGGCCAAATAAATCTAATTGATCGTATCTCCGCTACTATTGGGGTTATCTGGGCAATTCGATGCGCGTAATACTCCACATTTGATTCTTTATACAGGGCACATCGTTCGGTTTGCCCAACGATAACTCTCTTCCCTGTCAAATCCAATGCAATTATAGTATTTAAATTTTCAAGGCCAAATAAATCTAATTGATCGTATCTCCGCTACTATTGGGGTTATCTAGGCAATTCGATGCGCGTAATACTCCACATTTGATTCATTATACAGGGCAAATCGTCGGGTTTGCCCTACGTTAACTGTCTTCCCTGTCAAATCCAATGCAATTATAGTTTTTAAATTATCAAGGCCAAATAAATCTAATTGATCGTATCTCCGCTGCTATTGGGGTTACGAAGACATTTCGGAGCGCGTTATACTCCACATTTGATACTTTATACAGGGCACATCGTTCGGTTTTCCCAACGTTAACACTCTTCCCCATCAAATACAATGCAATTATAGTATTTAAATTTTCAAGGCCAAATAAATCTAATTGATCGTATCTCCGCTACTATTGGGGTTATCTGGGCAATTCGATGCGCGTAATACTCCACATTTGATTCTTTATACAGGGCACATCGTTCGGTTTTCCCAACGTTAACACTCTTCCCCATCAAATACAATGCAATTATAGTATTTAAATTTTCAAGGCCAAATAAATCTAATTGATCGTATCTCCGCTACTATTGGGGTTATCTGGGCAATTCGATGCGCGTAATACTCCACATTTGATTCTTTATACAGAGCACATCGTTCGGTTTTCCCAACGTTAACACTCTTCCCCATCAAATCCAATGCAATTATAGTATTTAAATTTTCAAGGCCAAATAAATCTAATTGATCGTATCTCCGCTGCTATTGGGGTTATCTAGGCAATTCGATGCGCGTAATACTCCACATTTGATTCTTTATACAGGGCACATCGTTCGGTTTCCCCAACGTTAACTCTCTTCCCTGTCAAATCCAATGCAATTATAGTATTTAAATTTCCAAGGCAAAATAAATCTAATTGATCGTATCTCCGCCGCGATTGGGGTTACGGAGACATTTCGGAGCGCGTTATACTCCACATTTGATTCTTTATACAGAGCACATCGTTCGGTTTTCCCAACGTTAACACTCTTCCCCATCAAATCCAATGCAATTATAGTATTAAATTTTCAAGGCCAAATAAATCTAATTGATCGTATCTCCGCTACTATTGGGGTTATCTAGGCAATTCGATGCGCGTAATACTCCACATTTGATTCTTTATACAGGGCACATCGTTCGTTTTGCCCAACGTTAACTCTCTTCCCTGTCATATCCAATGCTATTATAGTATTTAAATTTTCAAGGCCAAATAAATCTAATTGATCGTATCTCCGCCGCTATTGGGGTTACGAAGACATTTCGGAGCGCGTTATACTCCACATTTGATTCTTTATACAGTGCAAATCGATGGGTTTGCCCTATGTTAACTCACTTCTCTGTCAAATCCAATGAAATTATAGTATTTAAATGTTCAAGGCCAAATAAATCTAATTGATCGTATCTCCGCTGCTATTGGGGTTACGAAGATAAGTCGATGCGCGTTATACTCCACATTTGCGTCTTTATAAAGGGTACATCGTTCGGTTTGCCCAACGTTAACACTCTTCCCTGTCATATCCAATGCAATTATAGTTTTTAAATTATCAAGGCCAAATAAATCTAATTGATCGTATCTCCGCTGCTATTAGGGTTACGAAGACATTTTGGAGCGCGTTATACTCCACATTTGATTCTTTATACAGGTCAAATCGTTGGGGTTGCCCTACGTTAACTCTCTTCCCTGTCAAGTCCAATGCAATTATAGTATTTAAATTATCAAGGCCAAATAAATCTAATTGATCGTATCTCCGCTGCTATTGGGGTTATCTAGACAATTCGATGCGCGTAATACTCCACATTTGATTCTTTATACAGGGCACATCATTCGGTTTGCCCTATGTTAAATCTCTTCCCCGTCAAATCCAATGCAATTATAGTATTTACGTTTTCAAGGCCAAATAAATCTAATTGAACGTATCTCCGCTGCTATTGGGGTTATCTAGGCAAGTCGATGCGCGTAATACTCCACATTTGATTCTTTATACACGGCACATCGTTCGTTTTGCCCAACATTAACTCTCTTCCCTGTCAAATCCAATGCAATTATAGTTTTTAAATTATCATGGCCAAATAAATCTAATTGATCGTATCTCCGCTGCTATTGGGGTTATCTAGGCAATTCGATGCGCGTAATACTCCACATTTGATTCTTTATACAGGGCACATCGTTCGGTTTGCCCAACGTTAACTCTCTTCCCTGTCAAATCCAATGCAATTATAGTATTTAAATTTTCAAGGCAAAATAAATCTAATTGATCGTATCTCCGCCGCTATTGGGGTTACGGAGACATTTCGGAGCACGTTATACTCCACATTTGATTCTTTATACAGAGCACATCGTTCGGTTTTCCCAACGTTAACACTCTTCCCCGTCAAATCCAATGCAATTATAGTATTTAAATTTTCAAGGCCAAATAAATCTAATTGATCGTATCTCCGCTACTATTGGGGTTATCTAGGCAATTCGGTGCGCGTAATACTCCACATTTGATTCTTTATACAGAGCACATCGTTCGTTTTGCCCAACGTTAACTCTCTTCCCTGTCATATCCAATGCAATTATAGTATTTAAATTTTCAAGGCAAAATAAATCTAATTGATCGTATCTCCGCCGCTATTGGGGTCACGAAGACATTTCGGAGCGCGTTATACTCCACATTTGATTCTTTATACAGGGCACATCGTTCGGTTTGCTGTATGTTAACTCACTCCTCTGTCAAATCCAATGCAATTATAGTATTTAAATTATCAAGGCCAAATAAATCTAATTGATCGTATCTCCGCTGCTATTGGGGTTATCTAGGCAATTCGATGCGCGTAATACTCCACATTTGATTCTTTATACAGGGCACATCGTTCGTTTTGCCCAGCGTTAACTCTCTTCCCTGTCAAATCCAATGCAATTATAGTTTTTAAATTATCAAAGCCAAATAAATCTAATTGATCGTATCTCCGCTGCTATTGGGGTGACGAAGACATTTCGGAGCGCGTTATACTACACATTTGATTCTTTATACAGGGCACATCGTTCGGTTTGCCCTATGTTAACTCTCTGCCTCGTCAAATCCAATGCAATTATAGTATTTACGTTTTCAAGGCCAAATAAATCTAATTGAACGTATCTCCGCTGCTATTGAGGTTATCTAGGCAATTCGATGCGCGTAATACTCCACATTTGATTCTTTATACAGGGCACATCGTTCGTTTTGCCCAACGTTAACTCTCTTCCCTGTCAAATCCAATGCAATTATAGTTTTTAAATTATCAAGGCCAAATAAATCTAATTGATCGTATCTCCGCTGCTATTGGAGTTACGAAGACATTTCGGAGCGCGTTATACTCCACATTTGATTCTTTATACAGAGCAAATCGTTGGGTTTGCCCTACGTTAACTCTCTTCCCTGTCATATCCAATGCAATTATAGTATTAAACTATCAAGGCCAAGTAAATCTAATTGTTCGTATCTCCGCCGCTATTGGGGTGACGAAGACATTTCGGAGCGCGTTATACTACACATTTGATTCTTTATACAGGGCACATCGTTCGGTTTGCCCTATGTTAACTGTCTTCACTGTCATATCCAATGCAATTATAGTATTTAAATTTTCAAGGCCAAATAAATCTAATTGATCGTATCTCCGCTGCTATTGGGGTTACGAAGATAAGTCGATGCGCGTTATACTCCACATTTGCGTCTTTATAAAGGGTACATCGTTCGGTTTGCCCAACGTTAACACTCTTCCCTGTCATATCCAATGCAATTATAGTTTTTAAATTATCAAGGCCAAATAAATCTAATTGATCGTATCTCCGCTGCTATTGGGGTTACGAAGACATTTCGGAGCGCGTTATACTCCACATTTGATTCTTTGTACAGGTCAAATCGTTGGGTTTGCCTTACGTTAACTCTCTTCCCTGTCAAATCCAATGCAATTATAGTATTTAAATTTTCAAGGCAAAATAAATCTAATTGATCGTATCTCCGCCGCTATTGGGGTTACGGAGACATTTCGGAGCGCGTTACACTCCACATTTGATTCTTTATACAGAGCACATCGTTCGGTTTTCCCAACGTTAACACTCTTCCCCATCAAATCGAATGCAATTATAGTTTTTAAATTTTCAAGGCCAAATAAATCTAATTGATCGTATCTCCGCTACTATTGGGGTTATCTAGGCAATTCGATGCACGTAATACTCCACATTTGATTCTTTATACAGGGCATATCGTTCGTTTTGCCCAACGTTAACTCTCTTCCCTGTCATATCCAATGCTATTATAGTATTTAAATTTTCAAGGCCAAATAAATCTAATTGATCGTATCTCCGGCGCTATTGGGGTTACGAAGACATTTCGGAGCGCGTTATACTCCACATTTGATTCTTTATACAGTGCAAATCGATGGGTTTGCCCTATGTTAACTCACTTCTCTGTCAAATCCAATGCAATTATAGTATTTAAATGTTCAAGGCCAAATAAATCCAATTGATCGTATCTCCGCTGCTATTGGGGTTACGAAGATAAGTCGATGCGCGTTATACTCCACATTTGCGTCTTTATAAAGGGTACATCGTTCGGTTTGCCCAACGTTAACACTCTTCCCTGTCATATCCAATGCAATTATAGTTTTTAAATTATCAAGGCCAAATAAATCTAATTGATCGTATCTCCGCTGCTATTAGGGTTACGAAGACATTTTGGAGCGCGTTATACTCCACATTTGATTCTTTATACAGGTCAAATCGTTGGGGTTGCCCTACGTTAACTCTCTTCCCTGTCAAGTCCAATGCAATTATAGTATTTAAATTATCAAGGCCAAATAAATCTAATTGATCGTATCTCCGCTGCTATTGGGGTTATCTAGGCAATTCGATGCGCGTAATACTCCACATTTGATTCTTTATACAGGGCACATCGTTCGGTTTGCCCTATGTTAAATCTCTTCCCCGTCAAATCCAATGCAATTATAGTATTTACGTTTTCAAGGCCAAATAAATCTAATTGAACGTATCTCCGCTGCTATTGGGGTTATCTAGGCAACTCGATGCGCGTAATACTCCACATTTGATTCTTTATACACGACACATCGTTCGTTTTGCCCAACGTTAACTCTCTTCCCTGTCAAATCCAATGCAATTATAGTATTTAAATTTTCAAGGCAAAATAAATCTAATTGATCGTATCCCCGCCGCTATTGGGGTTACGGAGACATTTCGGAGCACGTTATACTCCACATTTGATTCTTTATACAGAGCACATCGTTCGGTTTTGCCCAACGTTAACTCTCTTCCCTGTCATATCCAATGCAATTATAGTATTTAAATTTTCAAGGCAAAATAAATCTAATTGATCGTATCGCCGCCGCTCTTGTGGTTACGAAGACATTTCGGAGCGCGTTATACTCCACATTTGATTCTTTATACAGAGCACATCGTTCGGTTTTCCCAACGTTAACACTCTTCCCCGTCAAATCCAATGCAATTATAGTATTTAAATTTTCAAGGCCAAATAAATCTAATTGATCGTATCTCCGCTACTATTGGGGTTATCTAGGCAATTCGGTGCGCGTAATACTCCACATTTGATTCTTTATACAGGGCACATCGTTCGGTTTGCTCTATGTTAACTCACTCCTCTGTCAAATCCAATGCAATTATAGTATTTAAATTATCAAGGCCAAATAAATCTAATTGATCGTATCTCCGCTGCTATTGGGGTTATCTAGGCAATTCGATGCGCGTAATACTCCACATTTGATTCTTTATATAGGGCACATCGTTCGTTTTGCCCAACGTTAACTCTCTTCCCCGTCAAATCCAATGCAATTATAGTTTTTAAATAATCAAAGCCAAATGAATCTAATTGATCGTATCTCCGCCGCTATTGGGGTGACGAAGACATTTCGGAGCGCGTTATACTACACATTTGATTCTTTATACAGAGCACATCGTTCGGTTTTCCCAACGTTAACACTCTTCCCCATCAAATCCAATGCAATTATAGTATTAAATTTTCAAGGCCAAATAAATCTAATTGATCGTATCTCCGCTACTATTGGGGTTATCTAGGCAATTCGATGCGCGTAATACTCCACATTTGATTCTTTATACAGGGCACATCGTTCGGTTTGCCCAACGTTAACACTCTTCCCTGTCATATCCAATGCAATTATAGTTTTTAAATTATCAAGGCCAAATAAATCTAATTGATCGTATCTCCGCTGCTATTGGGGTTACGAAGACATTTCGGAGCGCGTTATACTCCACATTTGATTCTTTGTACAGGTCAAATCGTTGGGTTTGCCTTACGTTAACTCTCTTCCCTGTCAAATCCAATGCAATTATAGTATTTAAATTTCCAAGGCAAAATAAATCTAATTGATCGTATCTCCGCCGCTATTGGGGTTACGGAGACATTTCGGAGCGCGTTACACTCCACATTTGATTCTTTATACAGAGCACATCGTTCGGTTTTCCCAACGTTAACACTCTTCCCCATCAAATCCAATGCAATTATAGTTTTTAAATTTTCAAGGCCAAATAAATCTAATTGATCGTATCTCCGCTACTATTGGGGTTATCTAGGCAATTCGATGCGCGTAATACTCCACATTTGATTCTTTATACAGGGCACATCGTTCGTTTTGCCCAACGTTAACTCTCTTCCCTGTCATATCCAATGCTATTATAGTATTTAAATTTTCAAGGCCAAATAAATCTAATTGATCGTATCTCCGGCGCTATTGGGGTTACGAAGACATTTCGGAGCGCGTTATACTCCACATTTGATTCTTTATACAGTGCAAATCGATGGGTTTGCCCTATGTTAACTCACTTCTCTGTCAAATCCAATGCAATTATAGTATTTAAATGTTCAAGGCCAAATAAATCCAATTGATCGTATCTCCGCTGCTATTGGGGTTACGAAGATAAGTCGATGCGCGTTATACTCCACATTTGCGTCTTTATAAAGGGTACATCGTTCGGTTTGCCCAACGTTAACACTCTTCCCTGTCATATCCAATGCAATTATAGTTTTTAAATTATCAAGGCCAAATAAATCTAAATGATCGTATCTCCGCTGCTATTAGGGTTACGAAGACATTTTGGAGCGCGTTATACTCCACATTTGATTCTTTATACAGGTCAAATCGTTGGGGTTGCCCTACGTTAACTCTCTTCCCTGTCAAGTCCAATGCAATTATAGTATTTAAATTTTCAAGGCAAAATAAATCTAATTGATCGTATCTCCGCCGCTATTGGGGTTACGAAGACATTTCGGAGCGCGTTATACTCCACATTTGATTCTTTATACAGGGCACATCGTTCGGTTTGCCCTATGTTAAATCTCTTCCCCGTCAAATCCAATGCAATTATAGTATTTACGTTTTCAAGGCCAAATAAATCTAATTGAACGTATCTCCGCTGCTATTGGGGTTATCTAGGCAACTCGATGCGCGTAATACTCCACATTTGATTCTTTATACACGGCACATCGTTCGTTTTGCCCAACGTTAACTCTCTTCCCTGTCAAATCCAATGCAATTATAGTTTTTAAATTATCAAGGCCAAATAAATCTAATTGATCGTATCTCCGCTGCTATTGGGGTTATCTAGGCAATTCGATGCGCGTAATACTCCACATTTGATTCTTTATACAGGGCACATCGTTCGGTTTGCCCAACGTTAACTCTCTTCCCTGTCAAATCCAATGCAATTATAGTATTTAAATTTTCAAGGCAAAATAAATCTAATTGATCGTATCTCCGCCGCTATTGGGGTTACGGAGACATTTCGGAGCACGTTATACTCCACATTTGATTCTTTATACAGAGCACATCGTTCGGTTTTCCCAACGTTAACACTCTTCCCCGTCAAATCCAATGCAATTATAGTATTTAAATTTTCAAGGCCAAATAAATCTAATTGATCGTATCTCCGCTACTATTGGGGTTATCTAGGCAATTCGGTGCGCGTAATACTCCACATTTGACTCTTTATACAGGGCACATCGTTCGTTTTGCCCAACGTTAACTCTCTTCCCTGTCATATCCAATGCAATTATAGTATTTAAATTTTCAAGGCAAAATAAATCTAATTGATCGTATCTCCGCCGCTATTGGGGTTACGAAGACATTTCGGAGCGCGTTATACTCCACATTTGATTCTTTATACAGGGCACATCGTTCGGTTTGCTCTATGTTAACTCACTCCTCTGTCAAATCCAATGCAATTATAGTATTTAAATTATCAAGGCCAAATAAATCTAATTGATCGTATCTCCGCTGCTATTGGGGTTATCTAGGCAATTCGATGCGCGTAATACTCCACATTTGATTCTTTATACAGGGCACATCGTTCGTTTTGCCCAGCGTTAACTGTCTCCCCTGTCAAATCCAATGCAATTATAGTTTTTAAATTATCAAAGCCAAATAAATCTAATTGATCGTATCTCCGCCGCTATTGGGGTAACGAAGACATTTCGGAGCGCGTTATACTACACATTTGATTCTTTATACAGGGCACATCGTTCGGTTTGCCCTATGTTAACTCTCTTCCCTGTCATATCCAATGCAATTATAGTATTTACGTTTTCAAGGCCAAATAAATCTAATTGATCGTATCTCCGGCGCTATTGGGGTTACGAAGACATTTCGGAGCGCGTTATACTCCACATTTGATTCTTTATACAGTGCAAATCGATGGGTTTGCCCTATGTTAACTCACTTCTCTGTCAAATCCAATGCAATTATAGTATTTAAATGTTCAAGGCCAAATAAATCCAATTGATCGTATCTCCGCTGCTATTGGGGTTACGAAGATAAGTCGATGCGCGTTATACTCCACATTTGCGTCTTTATAAAGGGTACATCGTTCGGTTTGCCCAACGCTAACACTCTTCCCTGTCATATCCAATGCAATTATAGTTTTTAAATTATCAAGGCCAAATAAATCTAATTGATCGTATCTCCGCTGCTATTAGGGTTACGAAGACATTTTGGAGCGCGTTATACTCCACATTTGATTCTTTATACAGGTCAAATCGTTGGGGTTGCCCTACGTTATCTCTCTTCCCTGTCAAGTCCAATGCAATTATAGTATTTAAATTATCAAGGCCAAATAAATCTAATTGATCGTATCTCCGCTGCTATTGGGGTTATCTAGGCAATTCGATGCGCGTAATACTCCACATTTGATTCTTTATACACGACACATCGTTCGTTTTGCCCAACGTTAACTCTCTTCCCTGTCAAATCCAATGCAATTATAGTTTTTAAATTATCAAGGCCAAATAAATCTAATTGATCGTATCTCCGCTGCTATTGGGGTTATCTAGGCAATTCGATGCGCGTAATACTCCACATTTGATTCTTTATACAGGGCACATCGTTCGGTTTGCCCAACGTTAACTCTCTTCCCTGTCAAATCCAATGCAATTATAGTATTTAAATTTTCAAGGCAAAATAAATCTAATTGATCGTATCTCCGCCGCTATTGGGGTTACGGAGACATTTCGGAGCACGTTATACTCCACATTTGATTCTTTATACAGAGCACATCGTTCGGTTTTGCCCAACGTTAACTCTCTTCCCTGTCATATCCAATGCAATTATAGTATTTAAATTTTCAAGGCAAAATAAATCTAATTGATCGTATCGCCGCCGCTATTGTGGTTACGAAGACATTTCGGAGCGCGTTATACTCCACATTTGATTCTTTATACAGAGCACATCGTTCGGTTTTCCCAACGTTAACACTCTTCCCCGTCAAATCCAATGCAATTATAGTATTTAAATTATCAAGGCCAAATAAATCTAATTGATCGTATCTCCGCTACTATTGGGGTTATCTAGGCAATTCGGTGCGCGTAATACTCCACATTTGATTCTTTATACAGGGCACATCGTTCGTTTTGCCCAACGTTAACTCTCTTCCCTGTCATATCCAATGCAATTATAGTATTTAAATTTTCAAGGCAAAAGAAATCTAATTGATCGTATCTCCGCCGCTATTGGGGTTACGAAGACATTTCGGAGCGCGTTATACTCCACATTTGATTCTTTATACAGTGCAAATCGATGGGTTTGCCCTATGCTAACTCACTTCTCTGTCAAATCCAATGCAATTATAGTATTTAAATGTTCAAGGCCAAATAAATCCAATTGATCGTATCTCCGCTGCTATTGGGGTTACGAAGATAAGTCGATGCGCGTTATACTCCACATTTGCGTCTTTATAAAGGGTACATCGTTCGGTTTGCCCAACGTTAACTATCTTCCCCGTCAAATCCAATGCAATTATAGTTTTTAAATAATCAAAGCCAAATAAATCTAATTGATCGTATCTCCGCCGCTATTGGGGTGACGAAGACATTTCGGAGCGCGTTATACTCCACATTTGATTCTTTATACAGGGCACATCGTTCGCTTTGCCCAACGTTAACTCTCTTCCCTGTCAAATCCAATGCAATTATAGTATTTAAATTTTCAAGGCAAAATAAATCTAATTGATCGTATCTCCGCCGCTATTGGGGTTACGGAGACATTTCGGAGCACGTTATACTCCACATTTGATTCTTTATACGGAGCACATCGTTCGGTTTTCCCAACGTTAACACTCTTCCCCGTCAAATCCAATGCAATTATAGTATTTTAATTTTCAAGGCCAAATAAATCTAATTGATCGTATCTCCGCTACTATTGGGGTTATCTAGGCAATTCGGTGCGCGTAATACTCCACATTTGACTCTTTATACAGGGCACATCGTTCGTTTTGCCCAACGTTAACTCTCTTCCCTGTCATATCCAATGCAATTATAGTATTTAAATTTTCAAGGCAAAATAAATCTAATTGATCGTATCTCCGCCGCTATTGGGGTTACGAAGACATTTCGGAGCGCGTTATACTCCACATTTGATTCTTTATACAGGGCACATCGTTCGGTTTGCTCTATGTTAACTCACTCCTCTGTCAAATCCAATGCAATTATAGTATTTAAATTATCAAGGCCAAATAAATCTAATTGATCGTATCTCCGCTGCTATTGGGGTTATATAGGCAATTCGATGCGCGTAATACTCCACATTTGATTCTTTATACAGGGCACATCGTTCGTTTTGCCCAGCGTTAAATGTCTCCCCTGTCAAATCCAATGCAATTATAGTTTTTAAATTATCAAAGCCAAATAAATCTAATTGATCGTATCTCCGCCGCTATTGGGGTGACGAAGACATTTCGGAGCGCGTTATACTACACATTTGATTCTTTATACAGGGCACATCGTTCGGTTTGCCCTATGTTAACTCTCTACCTCGTCAAATCCAATGCAATTATAGTATTTACGTTTTCAAGGCCAAATAAATCTAATTGAACGTATCTCCGCTGCTATTGAGGTGATCTAGGCAATTCGATGCGCGTAATACTCCACATTTGATTCTTTATACAGGGCACATCGTTCGGTTTGCTCTATGTTAACTCACTCCTCTGTCAAATCCAATGCAATTATAGTATTTAAATTATCAAGGCCAAATAAATCTAATTGATCGTATCTCCGCTGCTATTGGGGTTATCTAGGCAATTCGATGCGCGTAATACTCCACATTTGATTCTTTATACAGGGCACATCGTTCGTTTTGCCCAACGTTAACTCTCTTCCCCGTCAAATCCAATGTAATTATAGTTTTTAAATAATCAAAGCCAAATAAATCTAATTGATCGTATCTCCGCCGCTATTGGGGTGACGAAGACATTTCGGAGCGCGTTATACTACACATTTGATTCTTTATACAGGGCACATCGTTCGGTTTGCCCTATGTTAACTCTCTGCCTCGTCAAATCCAATGCAATTATAGTATTTACGTTTTCAAGGCCAAATAAATCTAATTGAACGTATCTCCGCTGCTATTGAGGTTATCTAGGCAATTCGATGCGCGTAATACTCCACATTTGATTCTTTATACAGGGCACATCGTTCGGTTTGCCCAACGTTAACACTCTTCCCTGTCATATCCAATGCAATTATAGTTTTTAAATTATCAAGGCCAAATAAATCTAATTGATCGTATCTCCGCTGCTATTGGGGTTACGAAGACATTTCGGAGCGCGTTATACTCCACATTTGATTCTTTATACAGGTCAAATCGTTGGGTTTGCCTTACGTTAACTCTCTTCCCTGTCAAATCCAATGCAATTATAGTATTTAAATTTCCAAGGCAAAATAAATCTAATTGATCGTATCTCCGCCGCTATTGGGGTTACGGAGACATTTCGGAGCGCGTTACACTCCACATTTGATTCTTTATACAGAGCACATCGTTCGGTTTTCCCAACGTTAACACTCTTCCCCATCAAATCCAATGCAATTATAGTATTTAAATGTTCAAGGCCAAATAAATCCAATTGATCGTATCTCCGCTGCTATTGGGGTTACGAAGATAAGTCGATGCGCGTTATACTCCACATTTGCGTCTTTATAAAGGGTACATCGTTCGGTTTGCCCAACGTTAACTCTCTTCCCCGTCAAATCCAATGCAATTATAGTTTTTAAATAATCAAAGCCAAATAAATCTAATTGATCGTATCTCCGCCGCTATTGGGGTGACGAAGACATTTCGGAGCGCGTTATACTCCACATTTGATTCTTTATACAGGGCACATCGTTCGGTTTGCCCTATGTTAAATCTCTTCCCCGTCAAATCCAATGCAATTATAGTATTTACGTTTTCAAGGCCAAATAAATCTAATTGAACGTATCTCCGCTGCTATTGGGGTTATCTAGGCAACTCGATGCGCGTAATACTCCACATTTGATTCTTTATACACGGCACATCGTTCGTTTTGCCCAACGTTAACTCTCTTCCCTGTCAAATCCAATGCAATTATAGTTTTTAAATTATCAAGGCCAAATAAATCTAATTGATCGTATCTCCGCTGCTATTGGGGTTATCTAGGCAATTCGATGCGCGTAATACTCCACATTTGATTCTTTATACAGGGCACATCGTTCGGTTTGCCCAACGTTAACTCTCTTCCCTGTCAAATCCAATGCAATTATAGTATTTAAATTTTCAAGGCAAAATAAATCTAATTGATCGTATCTCCGCCGCTATTGGGGTTGCGGAGACATTTCGGAGCACGTTATACTCCACATTTGATTCTTTATACAGAGCACATCGTTCGGTTTTCCCAACGTTAACACTCTTCCCCGTCAAATCCAATGCAATTATAGTATTTAAATTTTCAAGGCCAAATAAATCTAATTGATCGTATCTCCGCTACTATTGGGGTTATCTAGGCAATTCGGTGCGCGTAATACTCCACATTTGATTCTTTATACAGGGCTCATCGTTCGTTTTGCCCAACGTTAACTCTCTTCCCTGTGATATCCAATGCAATTATAGTATTTAAATTTTCAAGGCAAAATAAATCTAATTGATCGTATCTCCGCCGCTATTGGGGTTACGAAGACATTTCGGAGCGCGTTATACTCCACATTTGATTCTTTATACAGGGCACATCGTTCGGTTTGCTCTATGTTAACTCACTCCTCTGTCAAATCCAATGCAATTATAGTATTTAAATTATCAAGGCCAAATAAATCTAATTGATCGTATCTCCGCTGCTATTGGGGTTATCTAGGCAATTCGATGCGCGTAATACTCCACATTTGATTCTTTATACAGGGCACATCGTTCGTTTTGCCCAGCGTTAACTGTCTCCCCTGTCAAATCCAATGCAATTATAGTTTTTAAATTATCAAAGCCAAATAAATCTAATTGATCGTATCTCCGCCGCTATTGGGGTGACGAAGGCATTTCGGAGCGCGTTATACTACACATTTGGGAACTCTCTTCCCTGTCATATCCAATGCAATTATAGTATTTAAATTATCAAGGCCAAGTAAATCTAATTGATCGTATCTCCGCCGCTATTGGGGTGACGAAGACATTTCGGAACGCGTTATACTACACATTTGATTCTTTATACAGGGCACATCGTTCGGTTTGCCCTATGTTAACTCTCTACCTCGTCAAATCCAATGCAATTATAGTATTTACGTTTTCAAGGCCAAATAAATCTAATTGAACGTATCTCCGCTGCTATTGAGGTGATCTAGGCAATTCGATGCGCGTAATACTCCACATTTGATTCTTTATACAGGGCACATCGTTCGGTTTGCTCTATGTTAACTCACTCCTCTGTCAAATCCAATGCAATTATAGTATTTAAATTATCAAGGCCAAATAAATCTAATTGATCGTATCTCCGCTGCTATTGGGGTTATCTAGGCAATTCGATGCGCGTAATACTCCACATTTGATTCTTTATACAGGGCACATCGTTCGTTTTGCCCAACGTTAACTCTCTTCCCTGTCAAATCCAATGCAATTATAGTTTTTAAATTATCAAGGCCAAATAAATCTAATTGATCGTATCTCCGCTGCTATTGGAGTTACGAAGACATTTCGGAGCGCGTTATACTCCACATTTGATTCTTTATACAGAGCAAATCGTTGGGTTTGCCCTACGTTAACTCTCTTCCCTGTCATATCCAATGCAATTATAGTATTTAAATTATCAAGGCCAAGTAAATCTAATTCATCGTATCTCCGCCGCTATTGGGGTGACGAAGACATTTCGGAACGCGTTATACTACACATTTGATTCTTTATACAGGGCACATCGTTCGGTTTGCTCTATGTTAACTCACTCCTCTGTCAAATCCAATGCAATTATAGTATTTAAATTATCAAGGCCAAATAAATCTAATTGATCGTATCTCCGCTGCTATTGGGGTTATCTAGGCAATTCGATGCGCGTAATACCCCACATTTGATTCTTTATACAGAGCACATCGTTCGGTTTTCCCAACGTTAACACTCTTCCCCGTCAAATCCAATGCAATTATAGTATTTAAATTTTCAAGGCCAAATAAATCTAATTGATCGTATCTCCGCTACTATTGGGGTTATCTAGGCAATTCGGTGCGCGTAATACTCCACATTTGATTCTTTATACAGGGCTCATCGTTCGTTTTGCCCAACGTTAACTCTCTTCCCTGTGATATCCAATGCAATTATAGTATTTAAATTTTCAAGGCAAAATAAATCTAATTGATCGTATCTCCGCCGCTATTGGGGTTACGAAGACATTTCGGAGCGCGTTATACTCCACATTTGATTCTTTATACAGGGCACATCGTTCGGTTTGCTCTATGTTAACTCACTCCTCTGTCAAATCCAATGCAATTATAGTATTTAAATTATCAAGGCCAAATAAATCTAATTGATCGTATCTCCGCTGCTATTGGGGTTATCTAGGCAATTCGATGCGCGTAATACTCCACATTTGATTCTTTATACAGGGCACATCGTTCGTTTTGCCCAGCGTTAACTGTCTCCCCTGTCAAATCCAATGCAATTATAGTTTTTAAATTATCAAAGCCAAATAAATCTAATTGATCGTATCTCCGCCGCTATTGGGGTGACGAAGGCATTTCGGAGCGCGTTATACTACACATTTGGGAACTCTCTTCCCTGTCATATCCAATGCAATTATAGTATTTAAATTATCAAGGCCAAGTAAATCTAATTGATCGTATCTCCGCCGCTATTGGGGTGACGAAGACATTTCGGAACGCGTTATACTACACATTTGATTCTTTATACAGGGCACATCGTTCGGTTTGCCCTATGTTAACTCTCTACCTCGTCAAATCCAATGCAATTATAGTATTTACGTTTTCAAGGCCAAATAAATCTAATTGAACGTATCTCCGCTGCTATTGAGGTGATCTAGGCAATTCGATGCGCGTAATACTCCACATTTGATTCTTTATACAGGGCACATCGTTCGGTTTGCTCTATGTTAACTCACTCCTCTGTCAAATCCAATGCAATTATAGTATTTAAATTATCAAGGCCAAATAAATCTAATTGATCGTATCTCCGCTGCTATTGGGGTTATCTAGGCAATTCGATGCGCGTAATACTCCACATTTGATTCTTTATACAGGGCACATCGTTCGTTTTGCCCAACGTTAACTCTCTTCCCTGTCAAATCCAATGCAATTATAGTTTTTAAATTATCAAGGCCAAATAAATCTAATTGATCGTATCTCCGCTGCTATTGGAGTTACGAAGACATTTCGGAGCGCGTTATACTCCACATTTGATTCTTTATACAGAGCAAATCGTTGGGTTTGCCCTACGTTAACTCTCTTCCCTGTCATATCCAATGCAATTATAGTATTTAAATTATCAAGGCCAAGTAAATCTAATTGATCGTATCTCCGCCGCTATTGGGGTGACGAAGACATTTCGGAACGCGTTATACTACACATTTGATTCTTTATACAGGGCACATCGTTCGGTTTGCTCTATGTTAACTCACTCCTCTGTCAAATCCAATGCAATTATAGTATTTAAATTATCAAGGCCAAATAAATCTAATTGATCGTATCTCCGCTGCTATTGGGGTTATCTAGGCAATTCGATGCGCGTAATACTCCACATTTGATTCTTTATATAGGGCACATCGTTCGTTTTGCCCAACGTTAACTCTCTTCCCCGTCAAATCCAATGCAATTATAGTTTTTAAATAATCAAAGCCAAATAAATCTAATTGATCGTATCTCCGCTGCTATTGGGGTTACGAAGACATTTCGGAGCGCGTTATACTCCACATTTGATACTTTATACAGGTCAAATCGTTGGGTTTGCCTTACGTTAACTCTCTTCCCTGTCAAATCCAAAGCAATTATAGTATTTAAATTTCCAAGGCAAAATAAATCTAATTGATCGTATCTCCGCCGCTATTGGGGTTACGGAGACATTTCGGAGCGCGTTATACTCCACATTTGATTCTTTATACAGAGCACATCGTTCGGTTTTCCCAACGTTAACACTCTTCCCCATCAAATCCAATGCAATTATAGTATTTAAATTTTCAAGGCCAAATAAATCTAATTGATCGTATCTCCGCTACTATTGGGGTTATCTAGGCAATTCGGTGCGCGTAATACTCCACATTTGATTCTTTATACAGGGCACATCGTTCGGTTTGCCCAACGTTAACTCTCTTCCCTGTCAAATCCAATGCAATTATAGTATTTAAATGTTCAAGGCCAAATAAATCCAATTGATCGTATCTCCGCTGCTATTGGGGTTACGAAGACATTTTGGAGCGCGTAATACTCCACATTTGATTCTTTATACAGGGCACATCGTTCGGTTTGCTCTATGTTAACTCACTCCTCTGTCAAATCCAATGCAATTATAGTATTTAAATTATCAAGGCCAAATAAATCTAATTGATCGTATCTCCGCTGCTATTGGGGTTATCTAGGCAATTCGATGCGCGTAATACTCCACATTTGATTCTTTATACAGGGCACATCGTTCGTTTTGCCCAGCGTTAACTCTCTTCCCTGTCAAATCCAATGCAATTATAGTATTTAAATTTTCAAGGCCAAATAAATCTAATTGATCGTATCTCCGCTGCTATTGGGGTTATCTAGGCAATTCGATGCGCGTAATACTCCACATTTGATTCTTTATACAGGGCACATCGTTCGGTTTGCCCAACGTTAACTCTCTTCTCTGTCAAATCCAATGCAATTATAGTATTTAAATGTTCAAGGCCAAATAAATCCAATTGATCGTATCTCCGCTGCTATTGGGGTTACGAAGATAAGTCGATGCGCGTTATACTCCACATTTGCGTCTTTATAAAGGGTACATCGTTCGGTTTGCCCAACGTTAACTCTCTTCCCCGTCAAATCCAATGCAATTATAGTTTTTAAATAATCAAAGCCAAATAAATCTAATTGATCGTATCTCCGCCGCTATTGGGGTTATCTAGGCAACTCGATGCGCGTAATACTCCACATTTGATTCTTTATACACGGCACATCGTTCGTTTTGCCCAACGTTAACTCTCTTCCCTGTCAAATCCAATGCAATTATAGTTTTTAAATTATCAAGGCCAAATAAATCTAATTGATCGTATCTCCGCTGCTATTGGGGTTATCTAGGCAATTCGATGCGCGTAATACTCCACATTTGATTCTTTATACAGGGCACATCGTTCGGTTTGCCCAACGTTAACTCTCTTCCCTGTCAAATCCAATGCAATTATAGTATTTAAATTTTCAAGGCAAAATAAATCTAATTGATCGTATCTCCGCCGCTATTGGGGTTACGGAGACATTTCGGAGCACGTTATACTCCACATTTGATTCTTTATACAGAGCACATCGTTCGGTTATCCCAACGTTAACACTCTTCCCCGTCAAATCCAATGCAATTATAGTATTTAAATTTTCAAGACCAAATAAATCTAATTGATCGTATCTCCGCCGCTATTGGGGTTACGAAGACATTTCGGAGCGCGTTATACTCCACATTTGATTCTTTATACAGGGCACATCGTTCGGTTTGCTCTATGTTAACTCACTCCTCTGTCAAATCCAATGCAATTATAGTATTTAAATTATCAAGGCCAAATAAATCTAATTGATCGTATCTCCGCTGCTATTGGGGTTATCTAGGCAATTCGATGCGCGTAATACTCCACATTTGATTCTTTATACAGGGCACATCGTTCGTTTTGCCCAACGTTAACTCTCTTCCCCGTCAAATCCAATGCAATTATAGTTTTTAAATAATCAAAGCCAAATAAATCTAATTGATCGTATCTCCGCCGCTATTGGGGTGACGAAGACATTTCGGAGCGCGTTATACTACACATTTGATTCTTTATACAGGGCACATCGTTCGGTTTGCCCTATGTTAACTCTCTGCCTCGTCAAATCCAATGCAATTATAGTATTTACGTTTTCAAGGCCAAATAAATCTAATTGAACGTATCTCCGCTGCTATTGAGGTTATCTAGGCAATTCGATGCGCGTAATACTCCACATTTGATTCTTTATACAGGGCACATCGTTCGGTTTGCCCAACGTTAACACTCTTCCCTGTCATATCCAATGCAATTATAGTTTTTAAATTATCAAGGCCAAATAAATCTAATTGATCGTATCTCCGCTGCTATTGGGGTTACGAAGACATTTCGGAGCGCGTTATACTCCACATTTGATTCTTTATACAGGTCAAATCGTTGGGTTTGCCTTACGTTAACTCTCTTCCCTGTCAAATCCAATGCAATTATAGTATTTAAATTTCCAAGGCAAAATAAATCTAATTGATCGTATCTCCGCCGCTATTGGGGTTACAGAGACATTTCGGAGCGCGTTACACTCCACATTTGATTCTTTATACAGAGCACATCGTTCGGTTTTCCCAACGTTAACACTCTTCCCCATCAAATCCAATGCAATTATAGTATTTAAATGTTCAAGGCCAAATAAATCCAATTGATCGTATCTCCGCTGCTATTGGGGTTACGAAGATAAGTCGATGCGCGTTATACTCCACATTTGCGTCTTTATAAAGGATACATCGTTCGGTTTGCCCAACGTTAACTCTCTTCCCCGTCAAATCCAATGCAATTATAGTTTTTAAATAATCAAAGCCAAATAAATCTAATTGATCGTATCTCCGCCGCTATTGGGGTGACGAAGACATTTCGGAGCGCGTTATACTCCACATTTGATTCTTTATACAGGGCACATCGTTCGGTTTGCCCTATGTTAAATCTCTTCCCCGTCAAATCCAATGCAATTATAGTATTTACGTTTTCAAGGCCAAATAAATCTAATTGAACGTATCTCCGCTGCTATTGGGGTTATCTAGGCAACTCGATGCGCGTAATACTCCACATTTGATTCTTTATACACGGCACATCGTTCGTTTTGCCCAACGTTAACTCTCTTCCCTGTCAAATCCAATGCAATTATAGTTTTTAAATTATCAAGGCCAAATAAATCTAATTGATCGTATCTCCGCTGCTATTGGGGTTATCTAGGCAATTCGATGCGCGTAATACTCCACATTTGATTCTTTATACAGGGCACATCGTTCGGTTTGCCCAACGTTAACTCTGTTCCCTGTCAAATCCAATGCAATTATAGTATTTAAATTTTCAAGGCAAAATAAATCTAATTGATCGTATCTCCGCCGCTATTGGGGTTGCGGAGACATTTCGGAGCACGTTATACTCCACATTTGATTCTTTATACAGAGCACATCGTTCGGTTTTCCCAACGTTAACACTCTTCCCCGTCAAATCCAATGCAATTATAGTATTTAAATTTTCAAGGCCAAATAAATCTAATTGATCGTATCTCCGCTACTATTGGGGTTATCTAGGCAATTCGGTGCGCGTAATACTCCACATTTGATTCTTTATACAGGGCACATCGTTCGTTTTGCCCAACGTTAACTCTCTTCCCTGTGATATCCAATGCAATTATAGTATTTAAATTTTCAAGGCAAAATAAATCTAATTGATCGTATCTCCGCCGCTATTGGGGTTATCTAGGCAATTCGATGCGCGTAATACTCCACATTTGATTCTTTATACAGGGCACATCGTTCGTTTTGCCCAGCGTTAACTGTCTCCCCTGTCAAATCCAATGCAATTATAGTTTTTAAATTATCAAAGCCAAATAAATCTAATTGATCGTATCTCCGCCGCTATTGGGGTGACGAAGGCAGTTCGGAGCGCGTTATACTACACATTTGATACTTTATACAGGGCACATCGTTCGGTTTGCCCTATGTTAACTCTCTACCTCGTCAAATCCAATGCAATTATAGTATTTACGTTTTCAAGGCCAAATAAATCTAATTGAACGTATCTCCTCTGCTATTGAGGTGATCTAGGCAATTCGATGCGCGTAATACTCCACATTTGATTCTTTATACAGGGCACATCGTTCGTTTTGCCCAACGTTAACTCTCTTCCCCGTCAAATCCAATGCAATTATAGTTTTTAAATAATCAAAGCCAAATAAATCTAATTGATCGTATCTCCGCCGCTATTGGGGTGACGAAGACATTTCGGAGCGCGTTATACTACACATTTGATTCTTTATACAGGGCACATAGTTCGGTTTGCCCTATGTTAACTCTCTGCCTCGTCAAATCCAATGCAATTATAGTATTTACGTTTTCATGGCCAAATAAATCTAATTGAACGTATCTCCGCTGCTATTGAGGTTATCTAGGCAATTCGATGCGCGTAATACTCCACATTTGATTCTTTATACAGGGCACATCGTTCGTTTTGCCCAACGTTAACTCTCTTCCCTGTCAAATCCAATGCAATTATAGTTTTTAAATTATCAAGGCCAAATAAATCTAATTGATCGTATCTCCGCTGCTATTGGAGTTACGAAGACATTTCGGAGCGCGTTATACTCCACATTTGATTCTTTATACAGAGCAAATCGTTGGGTTTGCCCTACGTTAACTCTCTTCCCTGTCATATCCAATGCAATTATAGTATTTAAATTATCAAGGCCAAGTAAATCTAATTGATCGTATCTCCGCCGCTATTGGGGTGACGAAGACATTTCGGAACGCGTTATACTACACATTTGATTCTTTATACAGGGCACATCGTTCGGTTTGCCCTATGTTAACTGTCTCCCCTGTCAAATCCAATGCAATTATAGTTTTTAAATTATCAAAGCCAAATAAATCTAATTGATCGTATCTCCGCCGCTATTGGGGTGACGAAGACATTTCGGAGCGCGTTATACTACACATTTGATTCTTTATACAGGGCACATCGTTCGGTTTGCCCTATGTTAACTCTCTACCTCGTCAAATCCAATGCAATTATAGTATTTACGTTTTCAAGGCCAAATAAATCTAATTGAACGTATCTCCGCTGCTATTGAGGTGATCTAGGCAATTCGATGCGCGTAATACTCCACATTTGATTCTTTATACAGGGCACATCGTTCGGTTTGCTCTATGTTAACTCACTCCTCTGTCAAATCCAATGCAATTATAGTATTTAAATTATCAAGGCCAAATAAATCTAATTGATCGTATCTCCGCTGCTATTGGGGTTATCTAGGCAATTCGATGCGCGTAATACTCCACATTTGATTCTTTATACAGGGCACATCGTTCGTTTTGCCCAACGTTAACACTCTTCCCTGTCATATCCAATGCAATTATAGTTTTTAAATTATCAAGGCCAAATAAATCTAATTGATCGTATCTCCGCTGCTATTGGGGTTACGAAGACATTTCGGAGCGCGTTATACTCCACATTTGATTCTTTATACAGGTCAAATCGTTGGGTTTGCCTTACGTTAACTCTCTTCCCTGTCAAATCCAATGCAATTATAGTATTTAAATTATCAAGGCCAAATAAATCTAATTGATCGTATCTCCGCTGCTATTGGGGTTATCTAGGCAATTCGATGCGCGTAATACTCCACATTTGATTCTTTATACAGGGCACATCGTTCGTTTTGCCCAGCGTTAACTGTCTCCCCTGTCAAATCCAATGCAATTATAGTTTTGAAATTATCAAAGCCAAATAAATCTAATTGATCGTATCTCCGCCGCTATTGGGGTGACGAAGGCATTTCGGAGCGCGTTATACTACACATTTGATTCTTTATACAGGGCACATCGTTCGGTTTGCCCTATGTTAACTCTCTACCTCGTCAAATCCAATGCAATTATAGTATTTACGTTTTCAAGGCCAAATAAATCTAATTGAACGTATCTCCGCTGCTATTGAGGTGATCTAGGCAATTCGATGCGCGTAATACTCCACATTTGATTCTTCATACAGGGCACATCGTTCGGTTTGCTCTATGTTAACTCACTCCTCTGTCAAATCCAATGCAATTATAGTATTTAAATTATCAAGGCCAAATAAATCTAATTGATCGTATCTCCGCTGCTATTGGGGTTATCTAGGCAATTCGATGCGCGTAATACTCCACATTTGATTCTTTATACAGGGCACATCGTTCGTTTTGCCCAACGTTAACTCTCTTCCCCGTCAAATCCAATGCAATTATAGTTTTTAAATAATCAAAGCCAAATAAATCTAATTGATCGTATCTCCGCCGCTATTGGGGTGACGAAGACATTTCGGAGCGCGTTATACTACACATTTGATTCTTTATACAGGGCACATCGTTCGGTTTGCCCTATGTTAACTCTCTGCCTCGTCAAATCCAATGCAATTATAGTATTTACGTTTTCATGGCCAAATAAATCTAATTGAACGTATCTCCGCTGCTATTGAGGTTATCTAGGCAATTCGATGCGCGTAATACTCCACATTTGATTCTTTATACAGGGCACATCGTTCGTTTTGCCCAACGTTACCTCTCTTCCCTGTCAAATCCAATGCAATTATAGTTTTTAAATTATCAAGGCCAAATAAATCTAATTGATCGTATCTCCGCTGCTATTGGAGTTACGAAGACATTTCGGAGCGCGTTATACTCCACATTTGATTCTTTATACAGAGCAAATCGTTGGGTTTGCCCTACGTTAACTCTCTTCCCTGTCATATCCAATGCAATTATAGTATTTAAATTATCAAGGCCAAGTAAATCTAATTGATCGTATCTCCGCCGCTATTGGGGTGACGAAGACATTTCGGAACGCGTTATACTACACATTTGATTCTTTATACAGGGCACATCGTTCGGTTTGCCCTATGTTAACTGTCTTCACTGTCATATCCAATGCAATTATAGTATTTAAATTTTCAAGGCCAAATAAATCTAATTGATCGTATCTCCGCTGCTATTGGGGTTACGAAGATAAGTCGATGCGCGTTATACTCCACATTTGCGTCTTTATAAAGGGTACATCGTTCGGTTTGCCCAACGTTAACACTCTTCCCTGTCATATCCAATGCAATTATAGTTTTTAAATTATCAAGGCCAAATAAATCTAATTGATCGTATCTCCGCTGCTATTGGGGTTACGAAGACATTTCGGAGCGCGTTATACTCCACATTTGATTCTTTATACAGGTCAAATCGTTGGGTTTGCCTTACGTTAACTCTCTTCCCTGTCAAATCCAAAGCAATTATAGTATTTACGTTTTCATGGCCAAATAAATCTAATTGAACGTATCTCCGCTGCTATTGAGGTTATCTAGGCAATTCGATGCGCGTAATACTCCACATTTGATTCTTTATACAGGGCACATCGTTCGTTTTGCCCAACGTTAACTCTCTTCCCCGTCAAATCCAATGCAATTATAGTTTTTAAATAATCAAAGCCAAATAAATCTAATTGATCGTATCTCCGCCGCTATTGGGGTGACGAAGACATTTCGGAGCGCGTTATACTACACATTTGATTCTTTATACAGGGCACATCGTTCGGTTTGCCCTATGTTAACTCTCTGCCTCGTCAAATCCAATGCAATTATAGTATTTACGTTTTCATGGCCAAATAAATCTAATTGAACGTATCTCCGCTGCTATTGAGGTTATCTAGGCAATTCGATGCGCGTAATACTCCACATTTGATTCTTTATACAGGGCACATCGTTCGTTTTGCCCAACGTTAACTCTCTTCCCTGTCAAATCCAATGCAATTATAGTTTTTAAATTATCAAGGCCAAATAAATCTAATTGATCGTATCTCCGCTGCTATTGGAGTTACGAAGACATTTCGGAGCGCGTTATACTCCACATTTGATTCTTTATACAGAGCAAATCGTTGGGTTTGCCCTACGTTAACTCTCTTCCCTGTCATATCCAATGCAATTATAGTATTTAAATTATCAAGGCGAAGTAAATCTAATTGATCGTATCTCCGCCGCTATTGGGGTGACGAAGACATTTCGGAACGCGTTATACTACACATTTGATTCTTTATACAGGGCACATCGTTCGGTTTGCCCTATGTTAACTGTCTTCACTGTCATATCCAATGCAATTATAGTATTTAAATTTTCAAGGCCAAATAAATCTAATTGATCGTATCTCCGCTGCTATTGGGGTTACGAAGATAAGTCGATGCGCGTTATACTCCACATTTGCGTCTTTATAAAGGGTACATCGTTCGGTTTGCCCAACGTTAACTGTCTCCCCTGTCAAATCCAATGCAATTATAGTTTTTAAATTATCAAGGCCAAATAAATCTAATTGATCGTATCTCCGCTGCTATTGGGGTTACGAAGACATTTCGGAGCGCGTTATACTCCACATTTGATTCTTTATACAGGTCAAATCGTTGGGTTTGCCTTACGTTAACTCTCTTCCCTGTCAAATCCAAAGCAATTATAGTATTTAAATTTCCAAGGCAAAATAAATCTAATTGATCGTATCTCCGCCGCTATTGGGGTTACGGAGACATTTCGGAGCGCGTTATACTCCACATTTGATTCTTTATACAGAGCACATCGTTCGGTTTTCCCAACGTTAACACTCTTCCCCATCAAATCCAATGCAATTATATTATTTAAATTTTCAAGGCCAAATAAATCTAATTGATCGTATCTCCGCTACTATTGGGGTTATCTAGGCAATTCGGTGCTCGTAATACTCCACATTTGATTCTTTATACAGGGCACATCGTTCGTTTTGCCCAACGTTAACTCTCTTCCCTGTCATATCCAATGCAATTATAGTATTTAAATTTTCAAGGCAAAATAAATCTAATTGATCGTATCGCCGCCGCTATTGGGGTTACGAAGACATTTCGGAGCGCGTTATACTCCACATTTGATTCTTTATACAGAGCACATCGTTCGGTTTTCCCAACGTTAACACTCTTCCCCGTCAAATCCAATGCAATTATAGTATTTAAATTTTCAAGGCCAAATAAATCTAATTGATCGTATCTCCGCTACTATTGGGGTTATCTAGGCAATTCGGTGCGCGTAATACTCCACATTTGATTCTTTATACAGGGCACATCGTTCGTTTTGCCCAACGTTATCTCTCTTCCCTGTCATATCCAACGCAATTATAGTATTTAAATTTTCAAGGCAAAATAAATCTAATTGATCGTATCTCCGCCGCTATTGGGGTTACGAAGACATTTCGGACCGCGTTATACTCCACATTTGATTCTTTATACAGTGCAAATCGATGGGTTTGCCCTATGTTAACTCACTTCTCTGTCAAATCCAATGCAATTATAGTATTTAAATGTTCAAGGCCAAATAAATCCAATTGATCGTATCTCCGCTGCTATTGGGGTTACGAAGACATTTTGGAGCGCGTAATACTCCACATTTGATTCCTTATACAGGGCACATCGTTCGGTTTGCTCTATGTTAACTCACTCCTCTGTCAAATCCAATGCAATTATAGTATTTAAATTATCAAGGCCAAATAAATCTAATTGATCGTATCTCCGCTGCTATTGGGGTTATCTAGGCAATTCGATGCGCGTAATACTCCACATTTGATTCTTTATACAGGGCACATCGTTCGTTTTGCCCAGCGTTAACTCTCTTCCCTGTCAAATCCAATGCAATTATAGTTTTTAAATTATCAAAGCCAAATAAATCTAATTGATCGTATCTCCGCCGCTATTGGAGTGACGAAGACATTTCGGAGCGCGTTATACTACACATTTGATTCTTTATACAGGGCACATCGTTCGGTTTGCCCTATGTTAACTCTCTACCTCGTCAAATCCAATGCAATTATAGTATTTACGTTTTCAAGGCCAAATAAATCTAATTGAACGTATCTCCGCTGCTATTGAGGTGATCTAGGCAATTCGATGCGCGTAATACTCCACATTTGATTCTTTATACAGGGCACATCGTTCGGTTTGCTCTATGTTAACTCACTCCTCTGTCAAATCCAATGCAATTATAGTATTTAAATTATCAAGGCCAAATAAATCTAATTGATCGTATCTCCGCTGCTATTGGGGTTATCTAGGCAATTCGATGCGCGTAATACTCCACATTTGATTCTTTATACAGGGCACATCGTTCGTTTTGCCCAACGTTAACTCTCTTCCCCGTCAAATCCAATGCAATTATAGTTTTTAAATTATCAAGGCCAAATAAATCTAATTGATCGTATCTCCGCTGCTATTGGAGTTACGAAGACAGTTCGGAGCGCGTTATACTCCACATTTGATTCTTTATACAGAGCAAATCGTTGGGTTTGCCCTACGTTAATTCTCTTCCCTGTCATATCCAATGCAATTATAGTATTTAAATTATCAAGGCCAAGTAAATCTAATTGATCGTATCTCCGCCGCTATTGGGGTGACGAAGACATTTCGGAGCGCGTTATACTACACATTTGATTCTTTATACAGGGCACATCGTTCGGTTTGCCCTATGTTAACTGTCTT